>JBBPBT010001185.1:2480214-2500637 GCA_037974875.1 Cicer bijugum
TTTAGTCTTTGTCTAAAAGTAAATGTTTAATTATCTTTAAATTTTTAAATTTTTAAATAATTATTAGCAAATACGTTTGAACCGTTATAAGAAATTTCTCCATAAATATTATTTTTTTTTAATTTAAAAAATGAATTTTTACATGTGATGAACCCAAAATAAAAGTAATGAAAATATCATTTATTGTAATGTAATTTTTTATAATAATTTTAACATATTTAAAAAAAAAATCATTCAAAAATTATATATCAATATTCTAAAATAAAATAAAATTACTTACATAATAATTTGTAGAGATTAAAAAATAAAACAAAATTTTGTAAAATGTTATAAGATTAAAAATTTACTTAAAAGTTATTATTATTTTTGATTTGAAGATGAAAATAAAAAATAAAAAAACTCGGATTCAACGGCGACATATCGATTAGATTATTAATCATTTATTATTTGTTTTATAAGCTATTATTATTATTATTACAATTACAAAGGTATTTCCGTGAAGCAAGTATTTGTTGTTTTTTCCCACCTCGAAACGCAACCAAACAATTTCAACCTCTCTTCTTTTTCACTCTCTCTCTCTCTCTCTCTCTCTCTCTATCGATAATCATTCATACAAAGCGCATATCCACAATCAATAATCAAACAATGTACTAACAATTTCTCTTCTCCTTTCATGCTTCATACTTCAACACTTTCACTACTACGACGTCGTTTCATACACACTCCTCTTCCCGCTTCGATGATTCACAACAACCACCACTTCCATACTCCCCACAATGATCCTCAACAATCACACCTTCTTTTTCGCTACTAACCTTCACTCTTCTCACCAACTCAATCATCCATTTCAATTCGACCCCAAAAACCTTCTAAACAAGGGTTTTTCCACTTCCAGGTGCGCCGTTTTTTCCAAACGCTGTCGTTTTCTAAGTCATTCTCTACCTTTTCCTCATTTTTCTCGCCAAACTATTGGGGTTTTTAAAAAAGACATTACTTTCAGAAGTCGCTCTAGGTTAAAATGTGCTAAGGAAAAGGAACCGTTTTTTGGAAGTCAAGCTTTGGTTAGTTATCTAACACCTTTATTGAAAGAAGGACTTTTTTTGATAAGGGCTTCTGTTTACACTGCTGTTTTATGTGGTATTTGTATGTTAGTTTGGTATGGTCAGAATAAAGCTAAGCTTTTTGTTGAAACCAATTTATTGCCTTCTGTTTGTTCAGTAATTAGTGAATATATTCAGCGTGAGGTTGAGTTTGGTAAGGTTAGGCGAATATCGCCGTTGAGTATTACGTTGGAGTCGTGCTCGTTTGGACCTCATAAGGAGGAGTTTTCGTGCGGGGAGGTTCCTACCGTGAAGCTTAGGATACGTCCTTTTGCGAGTTTGAGGAGGGGGAAGTTGGTTATTGATGCGGTTTTGACGCAGCCAAGCGTGTTGGTTGTGCAGAAGAAGGATTATACTTGGTTGGGGATACCGTATTCGGATGGAGTTAGAGAGAGGCGGTTCTCGAGTGAAGATGGGATAGATTATCGTACGAGAACGAGGAGGCTTGCGCGAGAGGAAGCTGGTGCTCGGTGGGGAAGAGAAAGAGATGAAGCGGCTAGGGAAGCTGCTGAGGTTGGTTACTTTGTTTCTGAGAGGACTTGTGGTCTTTCGGAAGTTGATGGTTCAAAGGAGATTGCAACTAGTTTGAGTGAGTTAAGTGAGACCACACCCTTTTTCTGTGTGGATGATGGGAAGCATGATCATCGTTTTATGGACACTGGTGTTGAGTATGATACGAAACATGCAGATTTGGAAAAATCATTTGGAGTAAAATTTCTTGGGTCAGGATTTCGCTTTTGGTCTAGAGTATTATCGGGGCGTAGGAAAAACAGATTTAAGAGGAAGGCTAATGGTAGTAACATCCATGCATCTGGTGTTGCTACAAAGAAAAGAATGTTTGAACGTAGCGCATCGGCAGCTCGTGCATACTTTCGTGATCAATCACATGGGAATTATGGAGAACCTACATCATTATCTTCTGAATGTTTTCATTTTATGGATCATAATATGCAGGCAGCAAAAAGTGAGGTCGATGGAAATGCAAAATCTGTTGCCATTGGTGATGAAACCCAAAGTGCTACAATATTCAGAGATACGGGAATCTGGTCCCCTGCAGTAAATGAAAATGTTGGCGGTGATTCAGATTATTTGAAAAGTGAGCCAACTTTACCAACCAGAGAGAGTAAATTTGAAAATTTGCATTCTAGTGAGGATGTTGCACTACCTGCTACTGCTAATAGTAGTACAGAGAAAAATGAAGTGTTGGTACCTCATGTTGCAGACAATCATTTTGGTGATGGTACTTTGTCTGGGGTCCAACCAGGCTTTACATCTGAAAATTTGGATTTTGCGAAGCCAAATCCTCAGTGGGCAACTTATTTTCAAATTCCATTGGAGTCATTACTTGTGAAATTTGGCTTAACGTCGTATATAAGAAATATTGAGGAGTCAATATCCTGCTTTCTTTCTGGTCCCATTGAAAAGTTGAAGGCTGATGTAGGTGTGAAAGTGGAGGATATTGTTGCAGAACATGTTGATGAGTTAGATTTTGTGCAGTCTGAAGGCATTACTAAGACGCTCCCTGTTATATTAGATTCTGTTCATTTCAAAGGCGCAACGGTGATGCTACTTGCCTACGGTGACGGGGAAGTTAGGTAAGTGCCAATCTTATCATTTACTACTTAATCTGTAATCACTTTGTAGATGAAGGGGTGGACATCTTTCTCCACCAGTTACAATTTTAATATGATGCATACATGTTATATTAGTGAGGTTTTGTTGGGATTTATATTTGACATGTTATGAGCCATTCTTATAGGAATTTAAAAGTAATTTATCTCAATATCATAAAAAACCCTTAAATATGAGGATTTAATATTATATTGTATTGTATAAGCATCCTCTGAACTCCAGGCATATGACGACTAAGCACCCTAAATCAAGCTGCTCTAATGTCTTTATCTTTGGTTGCTCCTATTTGTTCGTCTCAAAATTTATTAATTTGTATATATATATATATATATATATTCTCTTTTCTTTCCTTCTTGCATCAGTCAAGCATGTGCATATTCTCCAGATGCAGATGATTATCATGTTATTATATTTTCTTATCTATTTGTTTAAATACTCATGCTGAAATTACGGTTAATAATTTGCTATTGTGAAATCTTATTATTATGTTTATCTAGCAAAAGGGTTCCTACGTGTTCTCAGCACAATTTTTGAGGTTGAGTTTTCTGTCATTTTGTTTCTTGCGCTTCGACATAATTGTAATAGGAGACACCTTTCTTTATTTCGTGAATCCTTGAAACTTGAATATTTTGCTATCAGTTTCTGAAAGAGAAACACTCATTTGAAAGATACTTTTTCCTTTTGACAAAATAGAAAGGATAATTTTAGTTATGTCACTATTGTATCTTAAATTGATTGAAGGCTTGGAGACATTGAACAGATGTGGATTTTTTTTAATATTTTAATGAATAGTATTTACTATTTGTTGAGTAAAAGGAGAAGTTATGGATTTTTTAAGTGGAATATTATAGGTTATCAAGGACACACAAAGAAAAAAATCTTACACCAAAAAATTAGTATGATGAAATTTAAGTGTTCTTTACTTTTACTTCCAGGGAGATGGAGAATGTCAATGGGTACGTAAAGTTACAAAACCACTATAGTCGCATACATGTGAATCTAAGTGGAAATTGTAATACTTGGAGGTCGGATATTCTATCTGAAGATGGGGGCTGGTTGTCTGTTAATGTTTTTGTTGACACTATTGAACAGAATTGGCACACTAATTTAAAAGTTGACAATCTTTTCGTCCCGGTAAAGTGTTCAGTAATTTGAAGCTCCTTTATTTCCTGCTTTGCCATTTAAGTTCAACAGATTGCTTACACAGTGCGTCTGGCTTGAATGCTTTGCAGCTGTTTGAAAGGATTTTAGAGATTCCAATTAAATGGTCTAAAGGGAGGACTACTGGCGAGGTGTTTCTCTAACTTCAAATTCATTTACTTTTATATTCTATTTGATAGTTTAGGAAGGATGTCTCTTGTTTGAGTAAAAAGCTGTATTTCTGACCTATGATGTTAAATAACTAACGCCACCTTTACTTTATATATATTTGGTAAGTAAATATATTACTTGGTATTCAGCATATATATTATTTGATGAACTCGTATGTTATTTTATATAATCACTTAAGTGCTATATTTTTTGGCTCTGATTGTGGAACTTCTAGATTGCATCTTACCTTTGTATCTTTGGACATTATGGTTATGTTGGCACAATGCTTATTTTTCTTGATATATATAACTTAACCTATGTAATTTACTTTTACCCTATGTTTAGGTTCACTTGTGCATGTCAAAGGGGGAGACTTTCCCAAATTTTCACGGACAGCTTGATGTGACAGGGTTGGACTTTCAACTATTGGATGCTCCATCATGTTTTTCTGTAAGTCTTCCTATACTCTCCTTATTTGATACTTCATTTCCTCATATTTAATATTCCTTCTTTGTGTGTTTCTGTTATGGACTGCATAGGCATAAAATAGCTATCGATAGCTTTTGCACCTTTGATCATATATGCAGTACTTAGGCATATATGTCTGCAGTTTTACTAAATGTTTGTTGTTCATGTAGATGAGCGAGAGGGAAACTAAAATGTGATTTTGCCTCCTTTTGTATTTTGTTTCAGAACATATCAACGAGTTTATGTTTTCGTGGTCAAAGAATATTTTTACACAATGCAAATGGCCGGTTTGGAAGTGTTCCTCTAGAAGCATCAGGAGACTTTGGCATTCATCCCGAAGAAGGAGAGTTTCATCTTATGTGTCAGGTACTTCTCTCTCTCCTCACACACTCACAGGTTTGGTCAAATATAATTTCTACTTTGGTTTAAGAATTGATTCGGATTATTAGGTCTCTCTAGCTTTCCAGAAGTCAACCTTTGATGATAACAAGATTTTTTCATTACAAAATTCTCCTGTAATCTGCAGTCATACTAGTTTTATTTCTGAACATAATTCTTTTTTTTTTTTTACCTTTTCAAGAATTATCTATCCGAGAAAACTCATTCTGTGGCATGTTCCTAGCACAAAACCTTTGGGTTGGATGCATGGATTAGCATGACCCCACCTCACTTTATGCTAAACTAAAGTTGAGGTCACCTGGTGCTTTAAAGCTTTCACCATGGTGGGACCTGTGGAACGGTTGGACCCATTATAGATCTATTGTAGGTCGCCTTGCTGACAAAATCTATCATCAGAGAAGAGTGAAAAAAGCTAAAGAATATGATCAAAACATGATTAACTGTATCGATTGATTTGCATCATAATTCTATCCCTATTTATACAGTATGTGATTGAATTTTTGTGATTCTAATACAGTTATAACAGACTAGTGAAACAGCTTTTGTAACTGGTAATAACAGTGGTAGGACCCAAAATGTGAATAAGCTAACTAAATTGAACTTATACTTAAAATCATGCAACAGGAGAGAAATCTGTTACTAAAAGATTCTTTGCAGTGATTCAGTTTTATGACAGATTGCTGGGATTCTTTTTTATCTGTACTTTAATATCTTTTTATGATTGAACTACCAGGTTCCTGCTGTAGAAGTGAATGCTTTGATGAGAACTTTTAAAATGAGACCACTCTTATTCCCGGTACATTTGTTTACTTCAGTGCATTAATTTTAATACTTTCAATTTTCAAACAAACTAGAACTTGCATGAGTAAAATCTAAATATTGTTTCTGAATTATCTGACACTGCACAGCATTATGATATACTAGTATAGACTAAGCTAAATATTACTTTAGTAAAATAAAGATCAATCTATGACAACTAGTAAATTACATTACAATAATTGAAAATGCAACTAATGTTGGGATGTTACGACACTTTAACAATAATTGGGTATTACCATTTACCAATAACTTTGGAGCACATCATGTCTATTGAGTTTTCTAAGGCTAATTTAAAACATATACAAACATTTACATTGTGTGAGTCGGTCCATAAATCCGATATGCATAGCTGGTGAGCGAGAATTTGGAAATCAAATATGACAAACTGACTAAGCTATTTATGATTTACTAAATATAAAAAAATTAAAATTTTAAAATTTTTGAAGTCGTGGAAAATACCCCGGAAATCAATTGAAATTTCTTTCCTTTCTTTAACAAGGAAATTATATTACCTTATCCATGCCCTTTATTTCTCATTTCTTTTCCAATGATTGTTGGTTATAGTTAGCTGGATCAGTAACTGCTCTATTCAATTGTCAAGGCCCGCTGGACAGTCCAGTATTTGTTGGCACTGGAATGGTTTCTAGGACGTTCTCTTCTTCACAGATTGACACCCCTGCATCTGTAGCATCGGACGCACTTTCTGTGAGTAAGGAAGCTGGTGCACTGGCAGCATTTGACCGCATTCCATTTTCATATGTATCTGCCAATTTCACTTTCAACACTGATAACTGTGTAAGTTGACAGGGACAGTAGTTTGCGATTGTCTAGTTCAAAGTAGCAACTAGTGTGATGTTATGTTAACACTTACTATGCATATTGCAGGTTGCCGACTTATATGGAATTAGGGCATGTCTTATAGATGGCGGTGAAATTCGAGGGGCTGGGAATGCATGGATATGCCCAGAGGTATGCAGTTGCCTGTTTGAAAGCCTGTCTTTTTTGTTTAGTTAAGACATAATCCATAGTTTGCATTATTCTTTTTTCATTTCTTTTTCGACTTTATGGAACTAGAACTACTCGGAAGCATTAGCACAGTCATTCATTTATGTGGAATCAGCATTATGTACACTCACTCTTTAAACTATTTTTAGGGGGAAATAGATTTATCACCAAAATTTTGCATTTTCTGTCAGTTTCCAGTTTTCTAAGGGTACTAATTTAATCCTCTTCATCAACTTTAAAATGCTTGCCATTTGACACAATGAAGTGATACTCACACATGGAAAGATTCTGATTCTCACACTCACAAATATGGAAATTAGAAGGTTTCATCCATTTGGCTAAAAATAATTTAGGTGTGTGAATATCTGGTCCTATTACTTTCCCAAAGAAAAAGAAACCATTTCTCTCTAGAATTATTGTCCCACACCTACTAACGTATACGTATTTTGTTCTCAGGGTGAGGTGGATGAGACAGCAATAGATGTGAATTTATCTGGGAGTTTGGCCTTTGATAACATTGTGCTTCGTTACATACCAAGTTATTATCATCAGATGCCGCTCAAATTAGGGGTATTAAATGGAGAAACAAAAATGTCGGGGTCTCTTTTAAAACCGTAAGATGAACCTCTCTTTAGTTTTTTGATAATTATTAGTTCTCAATGACCAAGATTAATCAATATTTTTTTGCTTTCTATAATATTTCTACGGGAAGGCGACGCCCCCTTGGGGTAATAATAAAGTTGTTGCCTTTGGACCTTGTGGAAATTGAGAACTTCTTATGCCAATGTTATTCTGAATGTCTTTTCTCGCCCTGACAATACTTTTTCCTTTATGGAATTTTTCCAATTTTAATGCAGACGGTTTGATATAAAATGGACTGCACCTACAGCAGAAGGTTCTTTTGGCGATGCTCGAGGGGATATCATAATCTCACATGAGTTTATTACTGTGAATTCTGCTTCAGCTGCATTTGATCTGCATACAAGGGTTCAAACATCATATCCTGATGATTTATCTCTTAAAAAAGGAGAGTTCAATTCACCAAGAGCCATTCCATTTACTATTGATGGAGTTGAGATGGATTTACGTATGCGTGGGTTTGAATTCTTTAGTTTGGTTTCTGCATATACTATGGATTCTCCAAGGCCTTTGCATCTGAAAGCAACTGGAAGGATCAAGTTTCAGGGAAAGGTTTTAAAACCTAGTGGCAGTATTACCGAACAAAATTGTGAGATAAACAAGCAGCATGTGCCAACGTCGGAGAAAGGAGTCTCAGATAGTCTTGTTGGTGATGTTTCAATCTCTGGTCTTAAACTGAATCAATTGATGCTTGCACCTCAGTTGTCTGGGTTGTTGACAGTTTCTCCTGAGCGTATCAAGGTGACACAGAAATATCTGTTCAGGAAATTTATGAATTTTTATCATTTGATGATGCACACACACATATAGTCCCGCGTAGATAATTATACAGATATAAGCTGTAAATGAAAAAGGAATCCTCAATAGACCAAAAAAAAAAACAAGGAATCCCCATAACTTGGGGATTTGAGAAAGATCTCACCTATGAATCTACTACATCTTAGTAAACTAAATCATTCAAGGAAATAAAGAGAAAATAAAACACAATCAACTATCAGGATCAAACTCTTCTATCGAGTTTGATTGGGTTTGTCTGTGGTAGAACATGGTGAATGAACATGCTATCCTTTTCCTGGACTTTGCTTCCCTTTATGATTTTTGCACGGATGTAAACTTGAGTCTGAATATTTGTTTTGTATGATTCACAAGAAGACAGTACAAATGTATATACGAAGAGTAGAATCGAAATGCCTGAGCTTTAGTGGTTTAATCATGGAAACATAGAAAGGAATGGAAAATGAAAGAACAAATATAAATAATAATTACAATCAATACTCACCCCAAGCTTTATCATATATATCATTTCCATCCAGTTGTTACAGATATACTTATCCTATGTCCCCAAAGATATTTGCTAGCTGATCCCTTTAACCTACAAAAGGCTTGGTGATGTCTAAGGGGTTATTTTCTCTTATGAAATAATAATTACACATAACTGCAGTTACCTTAATTACCTTAATCACATGAGTCTTTTTAACTTGTATAATACATCTAGACATTATTAAAATACTTTCGAACAACACCCAATTTGCCATTTAAAAGTTTTTTTATTTTGAAGTTGGCATGGTTATGTCATTGTCATCAAGTTTTAGCTCTGCTCCTGTTAGAAAATTTCAGATTATTTGTCTGTATTGAATATATACAGTTTTTGAAACTTCCAATTAATCTTGGAACACAGTTGGATGCCTCTGGTAGGCCTGATGAAAGTCTTGCTGTGGAGTTTGTTGGGCCACTACAGCCCAGTAACGAAGATGGTCTTCAAACTGGAAAACTGTTATCTCTTTCTCTTCAGAAAGGACAATTGAGGGCAAACGTTTGTTTTCAACCATTTCATTCTGCTAACTTGGAGGTAAAATTTTGGGCTTAGTATTTGAATCTAGACCTGTTTGTTTCTTTGCTTGTATAATTTAGTTTTTTTTTTTTTTTTTGGTATAGGAACCGGATTTTGTATTGAAAATCTCTGATTTCTTTCTTGCAGGTACGCCATTTTCCACTTGATGAGTTGGAGCTTGCTTCTCTTCGGGGGACTATACAGAGAGTAAGGCATATTGGTTTATTTTATTATATTTTTCCTTATCATCCCCTGTTCTTTGCTGTTCCCCTCTACACACACTTAGATCGTTACAAAGTTAGTCCAACCCAGATTCAGTGCCTTGGCGTCTCAGGAATCGTTGGAGAAACTGCATCTTTTTTACACAGTGAATGAGCTTTTTGGTTTATCATATTTTTAGGGAAGGTAATGCTTGCACTGATAAACAAGTTGCATATGGCATTGCTCATCCAGGTTGCCGTTGGGACTTGGACACCTCCAATTCATTGCAGAGGGCTTAAAGACAAAATTATTTAGGCTTAATATATAAACAAAACGGTGGCTGTGATGCTATTTTAGGGACCAACTATCCCGAAACCTTAAACTAATAGAATAAGGTCAAGAAACTAATATCTCTAACTTAAAGTACATTGATATACATTTAGAGAGATGGGCAGGTAGAATAAAGTTGAGTTCCTAAAATTCTACTGTGCAGATATGACATTTTCTATCAACTATAACTTCATTGCTTTCCCTCGTCTTTGTCCTTCCTTTTTTCTTTTCAAACCTTTCTGAATGGTAATGTGGTTGAGACATTATTTACTCGTCATGTCATGGAAATAATATATGGTGATTTAACCGGTAGGTTCTTTGCTTTCAGGCAGAATTGCAACTTAATCTTCAAAAGAGAAGAGGACATGGAGTCCTATCTGTACTTCGGCCGAAATTCAGTGGTGTGCTCGGTGAAGCGCTAGATGTGGCGGTTAGATGGAGTGGAGATGTTGTGAGTGCATAAGATCTTATTATTATTTTTCAACTGAATTTGAATTGCATGTGTTTACTTATTGCTATCCTGGGAATTAAATGACGAAGTCCGTTAGCTGACCAGAGTTCTTCTTCTTCTTCTTCTTCTTCTTCTTCTTCTTCTTCTTCTTCTTCTTCCTCTTCTTCTTCCTCTTCCTCTTCCTCTTCCTCTTCCTCTTCCTCTTCCTCTTCCTCTTCCTCTTCCTCTTCCTCTTCCTCTTCCTCTTCCTCTTCCTCTTCCTCTTCTTCTTCTTCTTCTTCTTCTTCTTCTTCTTCTTCTTCTGTTTATAATTTCACTCACAACATTAAATCTTTAACAGTATCTCTTCAATGTTTGCTAACAATTTTCTTCCTATTACCAAACCCTCATAAATTGGGGGAACTCAAAATGTATTGGAGAAGGATTTTGTGGGGCTTAGATAAATTCTTCAAATCCTTTTCATTTCTTTATAATAATCTTAAAATTAAAAATACATTAGTCATATGCATCCCCTTCTCATTCTATACAAAAACGCTCTCTCAAATAAGGTGGATGATTTCTCTCTCTTTCCCTTACCTCCCCTCTTTCCAAAGTCCTCCCCTCCCTTCCAAACTCTCAAACGGAGCCTAAGTTTCCAACATCAAGCCATTAAAGATATTTTCTTGATTACATTGGATGGATAATAATACAATTTATTGAAGTCAATGTTTTGAAGCTGTTAATGGTGTGTTTGTCTAGTACTGATTGTCAGTTGATGCATTGTTCAGATCACTATTGAAAAAACTGTTTTGCAACAAAACTACAGTTATTATGAACTTCAAGGTGAATACGTTTTGCCTGGCACTCGAGATCGTAATCCTATTGATGGAGGAGGTGGCCTTTTTAAAAGGCTAATGTCTGGTCATGTTGGTACTGCTATATCCTCGATGGGCAGGTGGAGAATGAAACTTGAAGTTCGCAGGGCAGAGGTTGCCGAGATGCTTCCTCTTGCGAGGCTTCTTTCTCGAAGTATGGATCCTGCCGTTCATTCAAGATCTAAGGTTGCATCATTATTCATGTCTTGGAATGTTACATATATTCATAATTAACCATCTTAAAACAGCAAGTTGATGTTGCATATGTTCATAATTAACCATGATAATGTATGTTGCTATGCGCCATGTATGCAGGATTTCTTCCTTCAAAGTTTGCAGTCAGTGGGAGTATATTCTGAAAGCCTTCAACAATTGCTTGAGGTATTGTCAGAGAATCACTATATCTTACTACTACTCAAACATGAAGTGCATTTGTAATTATATATATATATATGACATTAATTAACTAGTAAAATGTGTTTCAAAAGTTAAATTTTGTTTTTTTCGTCTGATAATGTTACGCACACCATGCAGAAAATGAGGGGGCTTCATGCTCCATCAAATGATGTTGTTCTCGAGGATTTAACCCTGCCCGGTTTATCTGAATTCAAAGGTCATTGGCATGGATCTCTTGATGCTAGTGGCGGAGGAAATGGAGACACTTTGGTAAAAAATTAGATTTTGTATTCTTTGGAGGTCCATGAATAATCTACTTTTGAATATTGACTTTCTTATTCTATGTCATTTCAGGCCGAGTTTGACTTTCACGGGGAGGATTGGGAGTGGGGAGACTACAAAACTCAGCGTATTGTGGCAGTTGGTGCTTATAGTAATGATGATGGTATGCACCTGGAGAAAATTTTCATCCAGAAGGATAATGCAACCATTCATGCAGATGGAACATTGTTAGGGCCTAAAAGCAACCTCCATTTTGCTGTATTAAACTTTCCTGTCAGTCTGGTCCCCACTGTATTTCAGATCTTTGAATCTACGGCAACAGATGTTGTTCATTCTCTGCGGCAATTGTTGGCACCAATTAGGGGTATATTGCATATGGAAGGTGATCTCAGAGGAAGTTTAGCAAAACCAGAATGCGATGTGCAAGTAAGGCTCCTGGATGGTGCCATTGGTGGCATTGATCTTGGACGAGCGGAAGTTGTTGCTTCTCTAACCCCAACCAGTCGTTTTCTATTCAATTCAAAATTTGAACCTATAACCCAAAATGGCCATGTACTCATTCAGGGTAGCATTCCTGTTGCTTTTGTTCAAAATAACACATCACCAGAAGATGTAGAATCAGATAAGAGTCGGACTACTTGGGTTCCTGATTGGGTGAAGGAGAAGAACAGAGGGGCCACTGATGATGTCAGTGACAAAAAAGTTTCTAGAGATAAAAATGAAGATGGTTGGAATACTCAATTAGCAGAAAGCCTTAAAGGTTTAAATTGGCAAATTTTAGATGTTGGAGAAGTCCGGATTGACGCTGATATAAAAGATGGGGGAATGACTTTGGTAACAGCTTTATCTCCTCATGCCAATTGGCTTCATGGCAATGCTGATGTCATGCTTGAGGTTGGTGAAATCACTATAAATATTCTCACATATTTGATGTTTTTTTCTTCTCTAAGTCTCGTTGTATGGTGTGCTTAATAGGTCAGAGGTACAGTTGATCAACCAGTGCTTAATGGACACGCCTCTTTCCACAGGGCATCTATTTCTTCACCTGTGTTCCGAAAGCCATTAACCAACTTTGGTGGAACTGTTAATGTGAAATCAAACAGGTTATGCATCACATCACTAGAGAGTAGGGTAAGCAGAAGAGGAAAGCTTCTTGTTAAAGGTAACCTACCACTCAGAACTAGCGAAGCAGCTCCCGATGACAAGATAGAATTGAAATGTGAAATTTTGGAAGTGCGTGCACAGAAAACATTAAGGTTGCTGTCTTAACTTCTGTCGAAGGTTTCTCAAGTTAATGTTTTGACTTATTTGTGGATATAAAGTGGTTGATAATATAACCACTAAATATTTATTATTGATTTTGGAACTGCATCCTTTATTTCACTATACATGATTCTTTTAAAACACATTTTCTACTTTTGTCAGTGGTCAGGTTGATTCTCAGATGCAAATAACTGGTTCAATATTGCAACCAAACATATCTGGGAATATCAAACTAAGTCACGGAGAGGCATATTTGCCACATGATAGAGGTGGTGCTCCTGCTTCTAACAGATTCCCATCAAATCAGTCCATGCTTCCTTCTGGTGGTGTTAGTCAAGTTTTTGCTTCGAGATACGTTTCACGATTTTTCAGCGTAGAATCTCCTTCAAAGGCCAAAACTTCTCAATCCCCTGGCTCTGGTATTGCTTTACTGATCTATCAGTTTATCTTGTGATCTCTCTCTTTTTTTATATTTCCACAATGTCCATTAGTGTATTTTGTGATCTCTTTTCTTTCTAATAAAACCAATGGTGGCAGTTAATAAGTCAACTCAGGTTGAAAATGAGATGGAACAAGTACAGATTAAACCAAACGTAGAAATCTGCCTTAATGATTTGAAGCTTGTCCTTGGACCGGAGTTGAAGATAGTTTATCCTTTGATTCTCAATTTTGCTGTCAGTGGAGAGCTTGAGTTGAATGGTCTGGCTCATCCCAAATGGATAAAACCTAGAGGCATACTGGCATTTGAGAACGGTGAAGTCGATCTAGTTGCCACCCAGGTTTGTGTAATGTTTAGTAACTCTGCAACTCGCATAAATTGTACTACTACTTTGGAATGAAATATAAGCAAAAAGGGTAATTGAAATGTTGATGTATCTGATCTTAATTTTTAACCAGATACATCAACTTTTTAGCTACTATTTTTGCTTATATTTCATTCCGAAGAGAGTATAAGCTTTGGTTTTTTCTAGGCTAATTTTGCTATAGTTTGGCTTGTATGTTTTCTATAATCCACTGTGTAGTTTGATACAATTCATTTCAAATGCAGGTGAGGTTAAAAAGAGAGCATTTAAATGTTGCAAAATTTGAGCCTGAGTATGGACTAGATCCAATGCTAGATTTGGTTTTGGTTGGATCTGAGTGGCAATTTAGAATCCAAGGTAGATCCAGCAATTGGCAGGACAAACTTGTGGTGACCTCGACTCGCTCTGTGGAACAGGATGCACTCTCACCTACCGAGGTAAAATATAATCCCGGGCTACAATTTGGAGCTCAGAAGTCCAAATTTTTAGTCCTGTATTCAAATGTTCTTATGCTGTTATTGTCAAGCAAGAACAATTAAACTGGCTAGATGACATTTTTTTTAAGAAAATACTGTCTATTTCACACTGAAGTGTTCAAGCACAAAACAAAAATAAAATATAAAATGACATTGTGTAGATTTTAACATATTCAATATGTTCCAGTCAAATAAAATCTCCATCTGCTGCTGGATATAAAAGTTTCTGAATAATTTTAGTGTCAAGCTAGATAATAGTTTCATTGGTGAAACTAAATTGCCTTCATGATATGATATTCGAGCAGTACTTTTGTATTAATTGTTTTCATCTATGCAGGCTGCCAGAAGGTTTGAGAGTCAATTGGCCGAATCCATTTTGGAAGGCAATGGTCAACTTGCATTTGAGAAGCTTGCAACTGCGACTCTTGAAAAATTGATGCCACGAATAGAAGGGAAGGGAGAGTTTGGCCAAGCTAGGTGGAGGGTAGTGTATGCACCTCAGATTCCTAGTTTGGTCTCTGTTGATCCTACTGCAGATCCTCTAAAGTCACTAGCCAGTAATATATCCTTTGGTACAGAAGTTGAAGTCCAACTTGGTAAACGTCTTCAGGTAATAATATTAATAAATACTAGTAACAAAAACTTTGATTCTCGAGAGACGTAGGTTGCTACTAATTTCAATTGACTTGTGGCAATTTATAAATCCTTATTCAGATTGCCAAATAAGGAACTTTTATGCCCATAAATTGATTATTTTGTTAACCTCTATTAAAACACTGTTAACAAGATTAGTGATTAACTCCCACCTAGTGTGGTGGTTTTTGAAGTACCAACATAGTTGGGATGTCAGTAATTATAGTGATGCATTTGTATGCCTTTTTGTTGCTTAAAAATGGTTAACTTGCCTAATCATCCTTGTACAAAGTGCTTTTATAAGCTATTTTTGTGTGTGAATTTTTCCAAATATAAGAGGCTGTTTACTTTGTAAAACGTTTTATATTTTCATTATTTAAAATGTATTAATTTTACTTGCTAACAGAAATAAGAGACTTTGGAAGTGAAAAATTGTCTGCATTTCTAGGAACAATGAAAATGCCAAAAGAACTAATTTTGTTATTTCTGGAAATGCTTCATCGGAAACTAGCCTTTTAATTTCTCTCCACCGTGGTTCACTTCAAAAGTCTACTATTATCTTCTTAATAGCAAGTGCCAAGTTAAAATGAATACATATTTTAGAAAATGAAAATAAAATGTTTTCACAAAGTAAACAAACCCTAATATTGTGGTACATGTTCTTTGTCATTTATATTTTTCTGGCTAGTGGGTGTTGCTTTGTCATTTTATATTGGGGTGTTTGGTTTTCATTGAGCAGACATTATATACCAGAACAGATCATGTAGTTGTTAGATGTTACTACATCATATAGAAGCATCTATTATCTGTTATCTAGTGAAATACCAAATCCTTTTTCAGATATTTATTCAAGAACCTGTGTCAATCATTTTTAAAATGCTTTTTTGTACTTTCTCTCTCTTGTACTAGTTTATAATTATCTAATGAAGCAATTATTTTACTTCCAGGCTACAATAGTTAGGCAAATGAAGGAGTCCGAAATGGCGATGCAGTGGACCTTGAGCTATTTGCTTACAAGTCGTCTGCGGGTGCTCCTACAATCTTCGTCAACCAATCGTCTTCTTTTTGAATATTCTGCCACTTCTCAGGATTAACTTGCAACATAATTTTCCCCCACCTAGATTAAGCTGCATCACTGTCCCTAGTAGCAAAATATGGAAAATTGGTCATGATGCTCTTGGTCATATTTTTAAAGGGAAGGGGATTTTTGGGACACTCTTTGAATGTGTTAAAGTAGTGTAGATGCATATTATTTTTTGCTCATATTGAGCTTGTTAATATGTAGATTGAATAATAATTCAGCTTATTATTAGTTTTGTACAGAAATTCAATTTTGATGAAAGAAAATATATAGTATGATTATATATTATTGATGACACATGAAGGTTAGATGTTGTGTGTGTTGAAAGAGCAGTGCTTTTGTTTCTCCATCAGAACCATCAAATCCTCTCTTGCATCCTTATTGTTCAATATAATGTCTGGATTGCTTCATTGAAGCAAAGTAATATTAAATATATATCACAAAACATTGGTCTAAAATTTGGATAAGAACATCTATTATACAATTTGCTTTTGAAACATTGTTTAAACAAATTTTCACTTTCATCCAACAAGTGGGTGCCCTCAACTTTTTGTATTCATGTAAATATGCCTACAGTAATAATTTAAATAACAAATATTTGCGAAGATATTTTAAGAATTAATTTAACAAAGCGATAAAAATTAATCTTATCCTTTAAATCGATAAAAATTAATGTTATCCTCCAAATCGATAAAAATATATTTAACTTATTGTAGCTCCCTATAATTAAAAACTAATAAGTTATTAAAATATATGACTAGTTACTAGTTAGTTGTGAAAAATTATTTGAAATTTATAACCGTGTTTTTCATATATATATATATATATATATATACGGTGATTTTGCCATTTATTAATAAATTGAAGTACACCAACTGTATTTAATGGAAGAGGTTAGTGTCTGCCGTAACCAATTATAATTCAAATTTTAACCGATAAATAAATGTATTTATATTTAACGTCTTATAGTGCTTTAAATATCATTACATCCAGCGAAGGAAATCTGTTAAAAACTAAAAAATTGAAGTTACAGAATTATAGATTAACTTTGCATACTAAAATAGATTAATTATTTATCAAAACAATAAAAGCTTAATTAGATTTTTTTTTGGTAATAATCGAGCATAATCAAACATTCTGGTGCTATTTTGTTTTATTTTTTCCGTCTCAGGTAAGCACTGCTTAATTATAAACATAAAAAATATAAATACTGAATTAAGCAAATGAGAAAATAAAAGTAATTTCACTTTTGTCTACCTTTTCGATCAGATCTCTCGGGAAAATTAGGGTTCGTCATTTTTCTCTAAACTGCGTACTTTTTTCCTTGAATCGAAGTTTTTGTTATTCATTCATTGATCATTTCTGATCAAAATGCTACGATCAAATCAAATCCACCATTGAATTTGAGAAACTAATTTACATGAAAATCAAACGAAATTGTTTTTTGTTTTGTTGGATTCAATGGTTTTATTTTGTTGATTTCATCACCATTGCAATTGTTTATTTTTTCTTTATTTCGTTATCATGGTTCAAGTGTTGATTTTGTTTATCTTGATCTTGGAAGAGTTTGAAAGGGGATTAGAAAAAAGAGTCAAATTTCTATTTTTTTTATTTTTTTTTATTGTGTTTTTCGTTCCTATATCTGTAAAAGGGTTGCAAGAACATGTTAGGATTGAATTCACCATTTAGCTAGCTATTGATTTAGAGCTTGTTCAATCATATTCTACTTTCTTTGTGTTCGAATCTTTTTTTTTTGGCTTTGAATATTTGGTTTCTTTCTAGAATTTGTGCTGTTGATTGACTTAAGCAGCATGTTTGACTAATTCTTACTCTTGTATGTTTTGGTTTCCTCAGAAAAGGAAGAACAAGTATTGTTTATCTATCTGATTTAACTGTAACACCATGAAGCCGCGAAAATCTTCTTTGAATCCATTTGCAGCCTCATATGTTCCTATCTCTAAAAGACCAGATACTATTAGAGTTCCTGTACCAAAAGGTGCCATGGACTATGATGGGACTGTTTGGTATCCGACACCTCAAAATACAACAAACGATGTGCAATTTGTCAACAAAAGCGCCCATAAGCTCTCTCCGGTGAAAAGCCAGCCTGCATCTAGTTCTTTTTACGTTTCCCCACCGCAGAGTATGGTACAGCTGACAGACAATCAGTTTATGGATGAAGAGGTTGATATAGATTTGGAATATCTTAGGATGACATTTCCTGGTATATCTGATCAGTCCCTTGTTGATGTCTACAATGTTAACAGTGGTGACCTTGATGCTGCTATTGATATGCTTAGCCAACTTGAGGTATAATCTTAAAATTGTTAGCTTTTTGGCTTTAACTTTGTTGTTCATTCAATGTCACCTTTTTTACTTATTCCAATCAGTTAATGACTATTGACTAGACTGTTTTTTGTCTCTTAAATGCATGAGGGTGTAATTTATTATTCAGGCTTTGTTACTATAAATGTTGAATCACATCATATGCTAGGACAAGTTTTATCAAATAGGAGCTATAGTGTAGCCAAATTTTAACAATCTGCTATTGTTCTACAATATGCAATTTAGTCCAGCTTTGCCGACTATAGCATTGTAGCGTAGTGAAATTTGAACAAACCACTATTTTCCACTATGTGATAGATAACACTGGCCATGACATTGACTGGAAATTTTGGGTTGAATGTACTTACATGTAGATGTAGATGTAACAACTAATTTGTAGCATACCCTTCATACACCCTTTTCTGAGTGTGTACTCCTTTCCTTTCCTGAAGATTGTATATATATACAGATGACGTTGGATAGAAGAAAAGGTTGTCATCTTGTGGTTGTTGAATCTTGCAGGGTGCTATGAGATTGCTGGGCTAAGTTTGAATTTGTTTAAATTCCATTTTTTTTCTTTAAATTGTTTTTCGTTCTGATTTTGTGCATTCCCAGTTTGTTTGTTTTAACACTTGGTAACTTTATTCTGTTTTAACACTTGTTTCTTTTCTGTTATATTCCCAATCTATTAACTCTTTGTGGTTCATACTTAGCTATTTGATTTCATTTATGTACTACTTGTTTAGTTTTTGCTTTAGGCAGAAGAAATGTTGAAATCTTACTTATCAATGATTTGAAACTAGTATATAGCAAAATGTTATAAAAAAATATATTGTTCTCTGTTATATATGCAGATGAAATTAGGAATTATATGCTATGTGATTGTGTAAAAACCTTTGTTGATTAATGCTCGCCTATCTGTTTCTGGATAAAATGAATTGCTAGAATCATCTTAGTTTAATCATGTCGAACATTTGCTTATTAGGAGAGAATACTTTTGGTGGTCATACTCGCTACATTCTAATGTGTCAATTCTGGCAAATCCAAAATCTGAGAGTTTGTTTTTTTTCATCTTACAGTTTGATGATGGTGTTGACTCTTCCGGAAATCTTCCAGATACACTGGATATTGGTGATGTTTCGGAACCCGAATTTCCAACTGATTCCGCTTCATCAAAACAGAAGAATGTAACAGCCGAAGCCAGTACTTCGTCTGAGCACTTGTGAATTGATTTCCAAGTGTGAATTGTGAAACAATTTGCTACTCACAATTGGTTTGGTTGGGATATAAATAGTGTAAAACTAGGGAAAATTTGCTTTAGGTGGAGACGTTCGTTACACATGCGTCGATTTATAGACTGTATAGTCCTTAGCTGCATCTTGTTTTGCTTAATATGGTCTGAAATGTTCTCTTTTTGATGTGTTGCTTGTGCCTCTCACAAATTGTGCAGCTTTCAATTGTATGGATTTGAAGGCCAGTGAAAACAAAAAATGGCCAAAGAGTTAGAAGGAAAATACACATATAAGTGAAGGTGATTTTTCACTTGGGAATTGTACCTTGGTGAGCAACTTTGGGGCTTGCATTAGAACAGATATAAATACATTAGTTTTATTTGCCTTTCTTTGAGTGTTGACACCCTTTGATGAAGATGTTAAAATACTTGCAGTCATATCCATCTATATCGACACTCCTTGCATGACACTTTTATTTGCCTTTCTTTGAGTGTTGACTCTTCAATAATACAATGTAGAGATTGTGATAGTAGTCTTAGGTGTATGTTGGGTTAATTCATGCAAGAGATGTCAAAATAGATATAGATGGATCTTACAAAATGTAAGTTGGATTACAATGAGTGGATAAAAACAATACATATATAATCCATTATTGGTAATCTGATAGAGATTTGGATCCCTTTTCATTATAAAATTTAAACTTTTTATTATACTTTCTTCTCTTAGGACTTAACTTGGTCTTCCGAAATTTAGATAAACTGAAATTTAAGAAATGTAATTGAAAATGTTAAAAGTAACGATTCTATAAAATAAAATTTAGTAATCGCCATATACATTCTTTGTTTTTTCTTGACGTAATTGACAGATAGTATTTTTTTTTTTAAAAAAATTA
>JBBPBT010001185.1:2518273-2530327 GCA_037974875.1 Cicer bijugum
CATTCACAAATTGAATTGATTCAATAAAATTTAATCGAATTCAACTCAACTTATTTACTATTTAATTGAATTCATGAATCATTAAAGTAAGAGTGATAACTAATTTTTATATTGTATTTTGTTGCATACTAAATTGCATGTACGAACAATAAATATGTGTAAAATTATTTGAGTCGTGCAAACGATTATTATTATAATAATGTTAATTAATTACAAAATAAAGATAACATAGTTATGACAGAGGTGGTCTACAAACTATTGTCCATGAGATAATTATGGATGCTCTATTATATAATATTTTTTAGATATTTGATGGAGTACAATTGGAGTATAGTAATTAAGTAACGTAGTCAAACCTATATAACTTATGACATGGTCTTTAAAGCCTAGTAGTGTATTAAGTGTTCGTAGTCTTAGACGTAAAAATAATAACATATTAAATGTTTCATAATTGCAAAAAACTATGATATTATATTTTTATTTAAAATTTTAAAATATTAAATATATAAATTAACATCTCTTATATATAAGATTTAATTTATTTATAATCAAACATAATACTCACACTTAAGTTCAATATTAGATTATAATATAAGACATTGAAAATAGTTTATTTTATATATAAGTCTTTAAAATGATAAACTATGTCAACGAAATGTACAGATATTTTTTGTTGGTAGATATGAAATGTGTCCATTTTATATTGAATGATTTAATGAAATGAATTAAACATGTTTTTCAAATTTTTCTACTATTATGTAGTATGGAAAACCGTTGCCCAATAGGAAGAGGAAGGTACAGCTATAGTTGAATACCATAATCTATTTCATCGGCAAAGCATATAGTTCCAACCTGTCTCATATCTAACTCTAGTTGTTTTTTTTTGTACAAGTTGTTAGTTTTATTCCATTTGGGAAGATATATTTTTATAAACGAAATATTCAAGTTTATATAGTTTTGAAAGGCATTATTATTATTTTTCTTTTGACAAAAGGGTCATGTTTTATACATAGTAAAATATCAAGAACATATTTAATATCTTTTCTAATAAAATTTTAGAAAATTATATTTATCTCCTTCGAAAGTATTATTAAACGATACTTATACCTTTTTAATTTTTAAAATACATTACTTTCGTACTCATTAAAAAAATGTACACCTAATATTTTTTTTCATTATACTTGCAACTATATATATATATATGTGTGTTATTTGTCAAAAATACACTAGAATTATTATTTCAATTCTATTACTAAGAACATAACAATACTTTTTAAAATTACAAATACTATATTTATGATTGTAGTGATATAACTTAAAGTGAAAACTATAATTGTGTCTTATAATAAATTATCCGAAAAGATAAAAGTGACAATAAAAATGTTTGATGCAACTTTTTTATAAATATAAAAGAGATGAATGTTTAGTCAAAACTAAAAAGGGGTGTAAATATCTTTTAAAGATAATTTGAGAGAGATTAATGCAATTTTTCCTAAAAATTATAAATTTAAGTTTTAGTGGTAATTATCATATATTGTTTCTCAATTTTAATTTATTTTCAATTATAATTGTCTCATACAGAATTTGAATTATATATCTTGAAGTTATAATGTTAAATTTTTACCACTAAACAAATATATTGAGGATGATAGACTTCGGCTTAGTTTCATTCTCATGTTGTCTAATGCATATATTTGTCATCCACCATGACATGCCAACATGTTATCACGAATTTAATTTATTTATCTATTATTAATTTTCTTTTTATCTTAAAATATATAATAAATTTTATTATAATAAATTCACCCAACTATAATATTTTAAATTTAAACTCGAAATAAGACGTTAAATATAACAATATCAATATTTATCTATTATCAAAAGAACATTTCAATCTTTCTAACTCATTCTTATATCTTACCTATAAACATTTAAAGTCAATAAAAGATAATTTGAAAAAATAATTCGTAAAATATCCATAACAATTTCATGAAATTTATAACATAAAAAAATATACAAATAAGTGGTGGATAAAATAACCACAAAACACTTGGTACAAGTAGTAGGAATTATCCACAACAATTCCATAAAAATCCTATAATTAGAGTACGTCTTAAAATTTTGTCTTAAAATTTTGTTGTGTAACAATTATATATGAGATATATGATTATAAATAATGTGGTGTCGCTTAAAAAAATATCATTTCATCAAATTTTGGATTTAAATTTTGTTTGAGACCAAAACTGAAAAGAAATAAAATGGGAGATCTATTTTCGTGATTCAGTTAAAATAGGAGAACCAAAATTGTAATTAAACATATTAAATATTATTGATAAAAATTTAAAGTATTATTAATTTAATAATTTAATTGTTCAATTTCAAATTTGTATTAGTTTATTATAATTTCAAATTAAAGATTAAATAGTTAAGTTATTAAATTAATAATATTTTAAATTCTTAACAATAATACATTATAAAAAAAATCAACTAAATCATATGCAACATGAAATTTTGTAAATAAATAAAGACTAAAATTAATAGTTTAAACTTTAAAAAATTCAAATTCAAATATTTTAAAATGTTTAAAATAAAAATTAATATATTTAAATAACTACAAACATTTAACTTTAAAAAGTATATGTTGTTAAAAAGAAACAAGTGTAAAAATCTGTATGTAAATTATTTTTCCTACTTTGTCCTGAAAGACAATTCTTTCACTTAATTTTTTAATAAAAGAAAAAAGTACGTGTTAGATACTATTCTTACCCTCGTCATTTTTGAATTAAAGTAACAATATTTCTTCCACCATAAAAGTGCTGTTACATTTATTGTTGCAAAACAAAATGAAAAATAGAAAATTCATAGTACCTTTGTTTTCTTTTTTCTTTTATTTCCTTTTCATTTTAATAATTTTAATGGCGATGGATCATTAACACCAAGAAAGCAAAGCTAAGAGGGTTCCATTCCATTCATCACCCCAAAAACCAAAAAAATTATCTGCATGCATTTCATTTTCTCCTCTTTGCATCTTAGATCCATCCTTTTCCAAATTTTCAACCTTAAATTTTTGTTCCTTTTTTCTTCTATTTTCATATTCCCTTGAAAAATTGGAAAAATGTTGACAATGTTTGATTCGATTCAGATGTAAAAATTACCAACATAATCATCGTCATCATTGTTGTTGTTTTTATTAACTTCATTTGTAACAGACATTTTTTCTTTTTTCCTTTGGTTTCATTCACCATTTCTCTTTTTGGTTCACGTGCTCTTCGTAACACACACGAACAACAATGTTCAAGATTTGATTTTTACATCAATGCATGGTTCAAAATAAAAAATTTCTTCAACCCCATTTCAAATGTGGATCTCAATTTGACGTGGAAATCTACATTGCTTGTAATTTTTCCTTGCTTCGGTGAACGAGATCTAGGGTTTTTCTGCTTCAAAATTAGAAACTATTTTTGGGGTTCGGTTGATTTTGAATATTTCTTCATGGGGTCGATGTAAAAGTTTTGGAATTGGTTGATTTCAGCTTCTGGGTTGCAATGCTGAAGCAAATTTTCAACAAGCTTCCCCGGAAGTCGTCGAAAACCGATTCCGACGAGTCGAATCGGGTTGACTCGCCGCGTTCTACCGACTCACCACCCGCAGCTGGTAAAAGCAACCACCGACTGCAGGGTGGCGGTGCTTCTTTGAAACGAGCTTCGTCTTCGGCGGTGTTTCCGGCTAGCATGGTTTCTGGGATTGAACCTTTGGTACCTTTTAAGGATGTTCCAAATGCTGAAAAGATGAACCTTTTTGTGAGCAAATTGAGTCTTTGTTGTGTGACATTTGATTTTACTGACCCTGGTAAGAACATTGCTGATAAAGATGTGAAAAGGAAAACTTTGGTTGAACTTGTTGATTTTGTGGCTTATGGGTCAATGAAGTTTAGTGAACCTGCTATTCTTGCAATGTGTAGAATGTGTGCTATTAATTTGTTTAGGGTTTTTCCACCTAATTATAGGGCTAATGGTGTTGTTGCTAGTGGTGGTGAGAATGATGATGATGAACCAATGTTTGATCCTGCTTGGTCACATTTACAACTTGTCTATGAATTGCTGCTTAAATTTATATCTTCATCGTGCCTTGATGCTAAGGTAGCGAAAAAGTACATCGATCATTCATTCATTTCCAAGTTGCTTGAATTGTTTGATTCTGAGGATCCTAGAGAAAGAGACTGTTTGAAAACAATTCTGCATAGGGTTTATGGGAAGTTCATGGTGCATAGACCTTTTATACGGAAATCAATTAACAATATATTCTATCGGTTCGTGATTGAGACCGATAAACATAATGGGATTGCCGAGTTGTTGGAGATTTTCGGGAGCGTGATTAGTGGATTTGCTTTACCATTGAAAGAGGAACACAAAATGTTCTTGTGGAGAGTCTTGATTCCCTTGCACAAGCCTAAATCTTTGGGTGTCTACTTTCAACAATTGTCTTACTGTATTATGCAGTTCTTAGAGAAGGAGCCTAAGTTAGCAAGCATTGTTATAAGTGGTTTGTTAAAATATTGGCCAGTAACAAATAGTCAAAAAGAGGTGATGTTTCTGGGGGAATTGGAAGAAATTTTGGAAGGAATTAACATGGTAGAGTTCCAAAGGATTATGGTTCCACTGTTTTTGCGGATTGGGTGCTGCATTAACAGCCTACACTTTCAGGTAAAATTGTTACTCTGAACTCATTTGGTAAACTCTCATCATTTGCATGCTTTTATGTTATTCTTCCACTCAAAAGTATCTGATCCATTCCATGCTCTATATAGTTTGCATGGTACTAAATGTTTAACTTTCAATTTCAAACAAGTTAAACATTACTCTATGTTGTTATTTCCCAATTACATTTACTTTCAACTTTTGACATCTACCCCAAAGTTCCCCTGGGATTCAGAATATCGGAAAACAGTTCTGTTACCTGTTGTGAATGTGAAGTAAATTTGATTAGAGGAATTATACTAGATTATGAGACAAACTTTGGGTAAATGATTGAAGTTATGTAAGTTTGTTTCTCCATCTTTATGCATCTGTAGCATTTTGGCGCTTTCTCTCCACTAATCTCTATCTTTCCCTGTGCTATGGCACTTTTAAGAATCAGCTGTTTCCATTGACATGTTAGTCAATTGATGAAAAATACATTCTTTTTGTTCTGTTCAATGTTGACTGTTTCAGGTAGCTGAAAGGACCCTTTTCTTATGGAACAACGACCACATTGTAAATTTGATTGCTCATAACCGTCAAGTGATCCTGCCGATCATATTTCCAGCACTAGATAGGAACATTAAAAGCCACTGGAACCCAGCTGTTGTAAACTTAACTCATAACATCAGAAAGATGTTTGTGGAGATGGACGAGAAGCTCTTCATATCTTGTCATACTCACTTTAAGGAGGAAGAAATTATTTTAATCTCGGAAGCCGAGAAGCGAAAGGAAGCGTGGAAACAACTAGAGCATGCAGCCAGTCTCAAACCTGTAATTGGAAATACCGCCGTTTTAGTGTCTCCTTTGATGACCTGAATTGCATGCTTGCTATGAATTCCAAATCCTTTTATTCGGACGGCATATGTTACAGAGGGAATACTCAAGAATTGTGGGGTGGCATTTTGGTTTTGGATGGTGTGGTGTTACTTCTGGCAGCAAGATGCAGCGACTTGATTTTGATGGCAACTGTGCGGTACTAAATTTGGCTTATGGTCGGTGTTGAAAAGGACCATCCAGTGGATATGAATGAAACTGTTGATTTTATGTATAAGAAGCTTGTTTGTAATATCTTCTTTCTTTCTTTCTGTGTATGTATCTTTCTTACATTACAGTACTCAGTTGCTCTCCATTAAATACATGTACTAACCCGAGAGCCTGTTTGACAACTACTGAGTTTGTTTGCTTGTTTTAGATTCTAGTGGCTCCTCAATTCACTTCATAACAATGGAAAAAATTATCGATTTTACTTGAATCATGTTTGAGAACTCACGAAAGTTGGATTTGAGTTTTCTTCAGTGAACAATTCACTATGGAGTAATGAGTATTATCAATTTTTGATTAACAAATCAAATATTGAAATTATATGTAAACTATAATCCATGATTTTGTCACTATATTTTAGAGGAGTCAAAGTCTCAAACTAAAAGTAGCTGGGTAGTCCAAGAACAATAAGCTTGGTTAATGGTTACGGAGGAAGCAAAAGGGAAATTGTTTCTAAATTCATTTTGTAACTAAGTTCTTGTTGCTTCTATTGGAATCATGTTAGCCAATTGAAATCCTAAAATAAATAGGTTACGGTATCAACTATGCTCTATAAACATTGCAAAACCGCACAATATCCGAAATTTGTTTTATTATAAATAACCAAGGATGATTGTAACAATATTGTCAATGAAATTCTCTGCTGTCATTGTATCATTCAAGTTACAAAGAAACAAAAAAGCACCAGAGTTTGGTACCATCCTACAAGTCACAACTACGGAATAAACCATAATTGGAAATGAATAACAATAATTAGATGGCTAAATAATTACAGCCAGACATAATCTCACTTTCCATTAATGTTGATTAAGAAATTCCTAATGTCATTCTTCAGTCTTTAGCCTCTAAAATTGAAATTAGAAAAGAGATTCCACGGGTTTCGCAGACAAATTTGCCACACTTTTGAACTGTCATAAGAGAAAGTGAGCTTATTTTTCCCATATCAATATTACATAATATACATATACCTTGTGATATATAGCAAAAATGGGGTGTGTGACTAGTAAAGTTAAGACTTTGATCAATATAAAGAGAGAACAAGAGTTCATTTTTAGAGTCTGTAGATTTCTAACCTTCTCTTGCTGATATTTTTCACGCACAGCATTCAGACAACAGCCTTCGGTGTTAAGCTGTAAATCTAACAGTGCAAGGACAGTATTTTTAAGCTCTGAGGCTTTGTAATTTGTATAGTGCTCTAGAGTTGGATTCTGCAGATAAATGCTCATGTGAATCAAATTAGACTTATTTATGTTCAAATTAATAGTCTATTTGATTTTTACTTACATTTAGGGCCAGAAAGAATAGGCCAATTGTAAACTTGCAAAGTTAGGGGTTCACAATAAAGTTCATACCCATGGATGTTCTGACTGGTGGAGAGTCCATCTGGCTAGTAATACAGCAGATGCAGCTATCTTGGAAGGTAGAAACTGCAAGAAGCTGTATTCAACAAGAGAAAGCTCTGCTAAATAATTTGCCAGGAATTCCAGCTCAGCATAAACAACCTGAAAACATGAAAAATATTTACTATCAAATTGACTTTTTTTACGGGTTCCTAATTTGTGTGATAGAAGAAAGTACTTTCAGAAGATTCATTGCGGTCAAAGAATCACACAATTGCCACAGTTCAGAAATTAACATGGTTTGATCAAAATTAGACAATTCAGATTTCAAATCTGTATTTTGAATATGATTAATTAAAGTGCAAATGTGACCGTCTTGATCCAACAGTGCTGATCTCATTATGGAGTGACTTCGTACTTATTTTGAATGCAAAGGATCTGGGTTCGGATATTTAATAACTAAGTCTATATTAATTACCTTGTAAGAAGTTTGTGCTACTTGGATGAACCTCCTGAAAGCCAAAAAACATGTTCCTAGTTCCATTAAGCTTTAAACTAAATGACATGTTCAAACAAAAATTGTATACGTAAAATATGTACCTGAGAAATGTTTTGATTGTAGGAACAGCTAATTGAAAATTCAGAAGAGTTAGTACCTCTCTCTCCATTTTCAGTATCTATCAAGTGCCAATGATTAGGTGTTTCATATATCAGTCATTATAAATGCAAATTGAAAAGATGAAGTTTCTAGCAATAATACAGAATGTTATGCATACCTCTTCTTTTGAGTATGTATAATCTGTGATGAAGCAGAACTCTTTCACTTGAGGAGCAGTAATCTCTTCATACTTACTAAAAATCCATGAAAGAAAAGAAGAATAACTTAGAACTTCCTCATTATATTGAAAGAAAAAGATCGCGTCAAACATTTATCAGTTTTCATACTAGATTGAAAATGTAAAATTTAATGCCATATTAACAACTTCAGTATAAAAGCCTCAATAAGTCTGTCCTTAGGACGGTGAACTTGCATCTTACATAATCAGGACCAACAGCAAAATTACAAAGTATTGTACTTACGAAGAAGTTAGCATGCAAGCAACTCCAAGCAACTGGAGCTTTTGTTTTGTTATCAAACGTTGGGAAAGGACCCGATCAACGAGATTCACTGTGAGGTAAAGTGTGTCCGGAACTAGTTTATATTCCTCAGAAACCTGATAAAGAATATAGCAAAGCTCCATTAAATCCAATTAACGACGAAAAATCTATTCAATACAATTGACAGTACTCAGATTTATTAATGTTTATTTATCTAAGAAACAACGATACTATATACTAATAGTATAGTAGGATTAACCTCCACAAGCCAATCCACCAGAATTGCCCTCATTTTTGGATTGATGTCTTGCTGCAACTTTTCCATGTAATTGGCTAATGGTCTCCTTTCACACTGCAAATATTTAACCAAAAACACACCATCAATTTTATATTATGGTAGTGAACTTTATTACTCTTTTCTTTCCATATCACTAGTACAGTTTTTATTTTTATTTTTAAATTTAACATTATGCAACAATGTTATAATATAATAAAGATGTGAACATTAATAATATGATAGCTGCCTATAATCAAAATGAGAAAAATAACATTTTACAACACAAACCTCTCTGACATGTATAGTATTATATATATCTGGGGCATAAGAACTCCAAATTAGAGGATCCTTTTCCCTTAACTCTGAATCAATGTCCACAATTCCCAAGCCAGCTGAGACTCTTAGTTTCTCACATATCATATTTATGTCTGCATAATTCAATCAAGATAAAAAAAAAACTAATTAGTAATTTATAATATGCAATCTTTGCATTGAATTACTGAATACTCACTTCTTGTTGTAACTTAGGAGTATATGGAATCTTTGGCAAATCACATAAAATTGTAACTCCATGAACTTGAAAGTTCCTTCTATATTAACATTATCACTGCCTTTTCCAAGTAATAATTACTAGTTATATAAAACTTGAGAATAATGTTATCAATGCATTCTTTTACACACACTTTTCTAACACATTTTATTTGATTGGTTAAAATACACACGGATCCCACCAAATTCATATGGGACCCACATGATTTAGTGCAATCTATATGGATTTTAATCAATTAAAGAGAGTGTTAGAAAGTGTATTGCTAGCACTATTCAAAACTTGATTGTGTGAGTCGATATTGTCAAATAGTGGCTATAGCGTATCAGAACTTGACCAACATATCGCTATTTTTTACACAATGTTCTATTTAGTATAAAGTGTTGTCAAATAGTGACTATAGTGATACTCTAGCTCAGTAGAATTTGAACAAACAGCAATTTTTTACAATCTGCTGTTGACAACACTAGCGTTAAATAAGGTAAACAAAAAAAACCTTTATTTGGAGAGCTGACAGAGTTCTGCATTAAAAGCAGGGGAGATTGCATTTCAACTGAGGGTTGCAGTGACACTTTCATCTCTTTTTTAGATGAATCTTCTTTAGCTAACTGTGTCTTGACATCTTCTTGGGTTGTCAAAACTTGTATGGGTACATGATCTGAAGCTACCTTGGTCTTTCTCTTCTTACAACCTCCTTTTTCCTATGTAATGGATAGTATCACTAAATCACGATTAAAAATTAAACTGAATAAACAGACAACTTAGTTTCAGAAATTATTCTTCACTTGGAGAATAGGCCATGAATCTATTATGCACTCAACGAATAGAGACTCTAATAGTTCTAAATTGTGGTATGTAATTTCAAATGCGATTTTGAGCACAATATTAAGGTTGTAGAGGTCTCAGCAACACAACCGGACCGAATTTTGTTGCAATTTCAAAGTTTGCAGTGTAACCGCAAACGCAATTTAAAACTGTTTAACCAACTCATAAACAAATAAATCCAGGATCGGTGCATGTTTGGAATTAAGATTAAATATGAAATTTGAATGATTTTTCTTTTCTCAAAAATAAAAAAAATGCAATTATGTTTTCAAAACAACATCAAAATACACGATAATTGATTTTAGTAAAATCACAAATAACGTTCGTTTGATTATCCAGTGATTAACATTGATTTTGAATAAATTCATTTGTAAAATTTAATTTAATTAAAAGTGATTTAAATGAAAAATAATTAATTTAATTTAATTAAAAGTGATTTAAATGAAAAATAATTTATGTTTGTATATATTTAGGTAAAAGTGAATTGAATAAAAATTTCATAGCAAAAATCAAATTTAAACTAAAAAAATTATAAATTTTAATTTCAAATCAAAATCAATTTTGAAGTTAAAATTAATTTTACCTCCTCCCAAACATACATACCATTTGTTTTATTAAATAAAAAAACCCACTGCATTTTTATATTAAACTTGTTTCTAGAGTACAAACAAACATGTAATATAAATTATTGACTTCAAAACTCAATCTTTATAAAACAATTTAAAAAGCTCATCCAAACACACATGAAAAAGCAATCTCTATAATCATCATAAATTAATATTATTAATAATAATAAAAATAATAATCAGTAATAACAACAATAATAATTAATAATTATAATAATATAACTAAATTGTATGACTTAAGTGCTTAGTGAACTTCAACGAATATCAAATAAATGAAATCGGGAGTATTCGATTTCGAATCTTAATCATATCAATCCGTGGCCAAACTATACATAACTCCCAATCGAATTCGAGATTACTTACTACTTACATTTACTTCAGAAATTGGAGGAATTAACTAAAATAAAATAAAATAGTGAGATGCATATATAATATACCTGAAGATTTGACGTCTGAAAACGTTTAAGATGTGATGAATTAGCGGAAATGTTAGTTACATCGGTGAGTCCAACTCCAACAACAACATTTTGGTTTGTTGAAGAAGATTTCATGGCTCTTACCCTTGCTCGAGTCACCCTCACATTCACACCTTCATTTTCTTTATTCTTCATTTTGCATTCCCTCACTGCAGTACCATTCACATTCTCAGATTAATAATAATAATAATAATAATTCACTATTTTTTTATATTAAAATGTTGAATATCCGAGAGACTTTCTCAAAATAAAATATAATTTAACGAAGACTTTTCTTTTCATCATAATAAATAAAACTGAATTAGTTGTAACTGTAATCTTCGTAACATGATGATGAAGTAACATAATTATAATAATAATAATTAATAATAATAAGAATGAGACGCAGATCTATTATGCGGCATGAAAATGAAAATGAAATTATGACGTTAGCGAAATTCGAAGATGAAGCTTCGCAGAAGAAAGTAGAAATTTGTGTTATTATAAGCTTACTGAGTAGTGTTAAAAAATATTCATGGAGAGAGAGAGAGAGAGAGAGGGGATGAGAGAGAAAGGAGAAGTGTGTGTGTGTGTGTGGAAGAAGAAAAGACGGAGTGATGATAAAAATCGGAGCGGGAGACAAGTCACGGTTTAAACTTACAAAATCCAATGGATAATTATATTTAAATTTAAATTTAAATTTATTTATCATTTAGATCCCGCGACCACAAATCCACAATACACGGAATACAAAAATTTTATTCTTAATAAATAAATAAATTGGATAATATTTATTATCAAAAAATTAAAGAAAATGAAAAATATTGATACAAAATTTTTCTATAAACGATGTAACTGAATAATATTAACATTAACTAGACTTGCTACTCGTGCGATCTTGAAAAGATAATTAATTGAAAATTATTAATATTTTTTAATTATTACAAAATAAAATATTCATAATAATTAAGTAATATGATAATAAAATATTGTTTGTTAATATTAATGGAAAATATAAAAAATATAATATTTTTTTTTAAGATAACGAATTTTTTATATGAAATTAAATATTATAATCAGACTCAATATTATAATAATCAAAATAA
>JBBPBT010001185.1:2535109-2547994 GCA_037974875.1 Cicer bijugum
ATAACAACTTCTTTTTTTATTTTTTTTTATTTTTTTATCTAATAAATAAAATTTAATACAAATAATAATAATAAATTTGAATTTGGATGTATTTATTTTTGTTAATTTATGGTATTTTTATATTATTAAAATTATTGTTATTATTATTATTAATGTATTTTATTTATTTACTTATTATTATTATTTATGTATTTTAATGTATTGATATAATTTTCTTATTATCATTATTATTATTAAAATCATCATTTTATTATTATTATTATTAATATTTTTTTATTCTCTTCACTCGTCGTTTCTTTAAGTTGCGATCAGCAATTGAAATAAAAAGAAAATAACAATTATATATATTTTTTTAATGTGTGGTATTTTAAAATAAAAAAAAAAATAGATATACATATAAAAAATCTGAAAAAAGAGGGTGAGTCAGAAGAGCCTAATCATACATCCAGCTGACATGTAGGTTCAGCTTAGGAGTCAAAATGAAACAAAAATTAATTAAGAAACAATTTTTTTTTTTTAAAAGACTGAAAAATAATTTAACGTAAAAAATACTACTAATATTTTGTAATTGTAGCTAATATAAGTATGCCTATGATTATTCTATCTACTTTTTCCTATTCAATGTATACTATATTTATTAAAATAATTTATATCATTAAAATTAATTAATTTTAAGAAATGTTGAGACGACCTTGTAGCTTACATATAACTCACTTTCCCTCCACCGTCAATTAGTTGGTAAAAGAACATTCCAATTATGAAAACGTTTAGGAATTGTTACAAGGAGCAGAAAAAGAACTTGAACAAACAAGCATTGCAGAAAAATAAATAATTACAAAAAAAAAAAAGAGCCAAAAAAAGAAAAAGAAAAGAAAACTAAAGACATTACTTGGTTGTTAAGCTTGTAGCATAGGAAGGGAACATCTTTTTATTTCTTTAGACTTTGAATATCAAAATAGGGTGTGAGTAAATACAAAAAGTCTTAGTCTTGGGTATGTATGAAGAAAAAATACGCCACAGAAGACTTTGAGTATTCTTTTTAATAAACTAAAGTTTCTTGCTATGAATGAACTATTCTCAAGCACAAGTCGTGCTATAAAGAATAATAATAAAAAAATAATTCGAGGTGCAAAACAAAACAAAACATCACCAATAACAGAATCTTGTAAGTGACTTCCCTTTGATCTGTTCTCCAAGGCCACATTACCACTTTTGCTTAATAAATTATCCAGCATAACATTGTGTATAATTTCTAGTATAGAGCACACATGGTATATATTATAATATCATACAAAGATTTGTACCCTAGAATAGAAACCAAGTGGCATGCAGCATTACAAAACATGTAAGGAAAATTATACATTATACAAATATATATCTGCTAGCTTACATTAAATGAAAGCAAGAGTTTTCATAAATTAATGATGCAAACTAGATAAAATCCAGGATGTGCTACTTGGCTAGGTATGTTACTTCTTCCATTGAGGAATCCTTTGAACAACAACCTAAAAGTTCATCATAGCAAATATATGAATATACGACTAGAACTCCTGTACTCAATCAAAAACTAGTCTTGATTAATTTTGGAATAGGTCATTGTTTTGTTCTTTTTAAGACAACCATACAAATTGAATAATGATTCCCTAGTAACTAAATTTTGTTTGCTATAGGGAAAGAGACGAGCATATGCATATTTACTTTCTCCATGCTTTAATTATCATCATACTAGTCACCAAAAAAAAAAAACTATCTTATTAGTGTATATTATGAATGATTTTAAATTGCAGTGTGCAACCGTTATTACGGCTGCAATATTGCAGATTTTGAAATCTCTGCAACAACATTGCAACTGTATATAAAAGTTTGCAACATAATAGCAACTACAATTGCAATTTAAAACCATCATGCATCGTATATGCTCTGCACTTATACATAAACTATGACTAGCTTAGCACCACACTTGCCACACTAAATATGAGAATAGGACAATTTTGATGTAAAAGAAATATCTAGTACAAAGAACAATTATTTTGTAAAGATACCTTGCCAGAGTTTTCTTTGTTCCCAACAATAGTTTGACAAGCTAGCCTCCAAGATTCAGGTTTCTGTTTACAAAAGACAAAGCTCAAAAGATTAGTTGATTTCAAAAGTTAGGATGATATCACCCTCATAATATGAAAGGAACATTTTGATAAGCAAATGTTACTCATTATTGCATCAGATAAGTTGGAAAAATGAGTTGAATTCAAAGTCCATAACTTTCGAAGAGATTATAATATTTCCACACTGTCTTAGAAACCTTCATATCAATGTGTCAAAAACTTGATTAGCAAGTTAAATCAGAACATTATCCAAATCAACTTAAACTTTTTTCAAACATTGTCCAAATCAACTCAGACTTTAGCCAATTAAACCAACCCAACTATGGTTTAAACAGTTCCCTAGTGTTGTTGTTCAAACTTCGATATACAACAATGGTACAACGCCACTACGGCCCTTATTTGACAAAATTGTGTACTAAATAGCTTATTGTGTAATAATAACATTTTTTTTAAAATTCTGCTACACGACAGTACTACTGATTTCAGTAATTCAATCTATGAGGTTGATTTTTGTATACACTATGAAATTGATTCCAATACATTAGAGGTTATAATGTGGTAAATATTTTAGGAATGATGATCTCTCAAATACTGGAAAAATTAACTACAAAGTGTTCATGATGTGTGTGTGCATGAGAGAGACAGAGAACATGCCTTCTTAAGATATCTTAGTTCAGTATTTGTCCTTTCATTTAAAAGATCATTTCCTTCAATGATCTGCAACAAACAGAAGAAGAATCAATATGTAGTAGCAATTACAGAACATATTCATACCGAAGATTATTAAACCCTAATAATAATATATGATATATTATGAAAGAGCAACGAAATTCATACCTCGACAATGCAAGTTCCGCAGCTACCCCCTCCCCCACAGTTCATCAACTTCCCCTGTTGTTATATACAGTTAAAATTAGTCTGCAAAAATTTGTTTTTTTGTTTGGTTTTGAGTTGTGCCTTTTATTTTATATCTTGAAAAAAATTGAATCCTTTTGGTTCATGATAATATGATTTAGTCATAAACCAAAATATACATTTAAAATTGAGTTGGGAATTTTGTTTAATATATTTATTTGTTCAGGACTGGACTAAGTAACCGTTGTATTGTAAATTTGATTTGGTCCATTACACTAATTAAGTGTTTGACCAATTAGTTAATTTAGACTATAGAAAATTCTTGAGGTGTAGAAGTAGATGAGTAGTATAGAAGCATAGCATTTAAGGAGTAATTGAGAAAAGTAGAACTTTTTCTTGAAGTATGTAGAACTCTCCCTTAGAGTTCACTATAAAAGGATTATTGCTTTAGTTAAAAGGTACACAAATTTCATTATAACAAAATCTCTCACCCACCATACTCACATACTTGAGTGATAGGCTGTTTGCAGATACAATGTCGCTTCCAAAGAGCTTAGTGTCTCTGACTATCATCTGAGTCCACCTTGGACAATTGGTGTGGTATGTGGGAAATGAGGGTCTAAGCCATGTCCAAGGGCTAACATACAATTTAGTTCTTTAGTCTTGATTGGGGAGCTACCATTTTGGTAAACCAAAAAGTTTCACATTGTTTGAGAATTGAGACAAATTGTAGTTTATAAACAATACTCACACTTCTCTCCCTACTAAAACTTCTTTTACTATGAACATAATCGTGAGAGCTCATTTCCAAAACCATAAAGTGGACAATACCTAAAAAATGTGTTTGAGCTCAGAATATTACTATAAAATGATTTTAAACAAAGATAAGCTAAAATATAATATTTTACTTATTTTTTATTAGAATTTTTTTAGGTGAATAGAGTTAGGGTTTATCAAGAGTGTTTTAGCATACGTAGCAACTACCGAAAAGATGACTCATATCACTTATTTTCTATTAAAATTTTTTAGGTGAATGGAGTTAGGGTCCTTACTTCATAAATTTGTATGTTCACGAGACTACATATATACATATATCATAATTAGAGTTTTGAACAATTTAGAAGTATCGAACTATAATCAGTGGCGAATTTTGAACAAAATATTTGAGGGAGTCGGGGAGCGACAAATATTAATTAAAATATTATAATTGAAATTTTTAAAAGTCATATAGTTTTTTTTTTAAAGTATTCCAAAATTCATACATAGTATAAAAGGTGAAAAAAATTAGAATTTCAATTTTCACAAGTTACACAATTTTCCCAAGTCACACAATTTTCACAAATCATACAATTCAATCAAATAAAATATATCAATTTTATAATTTTCATTAATAGTTAATAGTTGAATTGCTAATTAAAGGGTTAAAGTTTGTTGATTCGAGATTACTCAAAATTACTCAAAATAATTTAATAATTTATCAAATAATACAGTCAGTTAAAAAATATAAGGGGTTGGCCGCTTCAAAAAGAATCCGCCTCTGTTATAATACTATATAAAAGTTCAAAGCATGTTTAAATATAATAAATGAGTAATTACTAAAATTATAAACATTGGTTGTTAATATTGAAAGGAAGCGTGTGGTGTGAAACGTACATAGGTGGCATAAAGCTCAATCTTGTTATCCAACATCACGTTCCTCAGCAGCTTCGCTCCGCTTATTTCTTTAGCTTTATCCACCGGATATGATCCATCACCATCCGCTTTCGGCTGCAGCAAACAATTTTGTTCCCATTTTCATTTCAACTTCAATTATTATAAATTAATTGTAATATTAATAATGCCACAATTAGTATTAGAAGAAAGAAAGCTTATGAGAATGAAAATGTTGATGAAATGGTACCCCAATGAACTCGAGCTCTATTTCGGGAGGAGATTCTGGTGGCGAATTTGCAACGAAACAAACTGAGTTGGGTCGCCGCCGGGGTAAATAGCTGGTTGGATTCCGGCGAAAGGCAGTGAGTGGAACCGGAGTGGATATATTCATAGAACCCATTCCGTTTTCTGTTATTCGCGCCCCTTTTTGGTTATCTCTCAACAATTTCTCCTCCAATCACTTATTAGTTGGTTGTTCTTTTCATAGTACTCAATTCTAAATAAATAAATAAATAATATTTAAATTCACAATATTCAAGTTCAAATATAAACAAATATAAAAAATTATTGGTAGAGATTTGTTCATCTTAAAAAAAAAAAAATATAGAATACTCTTAATTTATTTATATTTAAGTTCTTATTTCAACAATATACTTGTTTGAAGTCTGAATTCGATTTCCTCTTAAGTTTTGTGATTGAGTGAGTTGAGTAGCAGCGAAGCAATGCATTCTGAAAACCCTCGTCGCATACTGTTGTCACTTGGTTTATTGAAACCATTACCAAACCCTATTCATTCATTTCCAATCTCCTCATGGCTCTCCCAACCCGGTAACCCACTCATTCACTGGCCATCCCTACCACCCACCCAACCCAAACCCACACCAAACCCAAACCTAAACCCAACACTCAACCCAAACACCCCTACACCCGACTCCAATTTCTCTCTCATTTCCACTCTCTTCACTAACCCGTCCATCTCTCCCGGTTCACAACTCCACGCCCAACTTAACCGAACCGGAATCAAACCGGATTCTCCCCTCCTTCGTGCCGTTTTCGACCACTTCGCGTCGTCTCCAAAACTGCTGCATTCGCTTTTCCTATGGGCTGACAAACAACCCGGGTTTAAACCCGATCCCACTCTCTTTGACTCCATGGTTAACGCTCTTGCTAAAATCAAGGAGTTTGATTCTGCTTGGACTCTTGTTCTTGATCGTATTCATAGAGAAGAAGAAGAAGATAAATTGGTTTCTATTGGTACATTTGCTATCTTGATTCGACGATATGCTCGCGCAGGTGCTGCAAACTTTTTCTAATTTAGCTTTTCAATTTACGAGTTTTCATTGCTTAAATTGTAATGCAAGCGAATAGTCAATTTATTTCCTTAAATTGTATATCAATCTAGTTCCATTATCAGGGGATATACGATTGACTTTGTAGTTACGGTCGAAAGTTAAGGAGTGGAGTGATAAATTAGGTCGTGAGTTCGGGATAAGTTCACTATACTTGAGCTTGAGGTGTTTTAAACTTGATTTTACTGAAAAGTGAGTTTTATTTATTTATTATAGATAGTGATTTAACTTTCATTTTTTTTTTATTTTAAAGTTGATTTTAGTACAAGTAATGTTGTTTGGATTTGTTGACGAGTTGAATGAATGATTTTAAATTTAAATTGTGAGATTTTTTTTGTTTTACAATGCTTAAAGTTCATATCATATAATAGCATTGACTAACCCCGGACACAAGTGTATTTGTTGTTTTTAAAGAAGGGTGTGACAAACAAGAATGAAAAAATTAATTTCTTACTTCACTCCATCTTCTGTCAAAGAATTCCTTAATTGCTATGGCATTCTGGCAATACATTATAGAACTTATATAGTAGCCCCCCATATCATCCATGGCTTAATGTCATCTACAAGAACAAAAGAAAATATGTTGCAACTTGCAATAAGTTTTGGTATACTAAAAGGTTTAAATGGTGTTAAGATGTTATGAAACCTTACCTTTGTCAACAATGAAACCTTCTTGTACAAATATCACTAGCAAGGTCTGAATTAGTGATTTAACTTCCAAACACAGCAAAGCAAATCACTGTTTTACAGTTGGACGATAAAACCATGCAATTTAGGTTTATTAAACTGTCCAATAATCGATTTGAATTTGGTTAATCCCAAGTGATAGTGTAGTTTTGTGCCAATTATTCTCTTTCATTATGTAATGACGAGTCACTTTTGTATTTATTTTAAAATTTTGTAGGTATGCACGAGGCTGCTATTAGGACGTTTGAGTTTGCAAAAGATAAGAAGTCAATTGTGGATTCGATGTCAGAAATGAGTTTATTTGGGATATTGATTGATTCACTTTGCAAGGAAGGGTCTGTAAGGGAAGCTTCAGAGTATTTCCGTAGGAGAAAGGAGACAGACATGGGTTGGGTTCCTTCGACTCGGGTTTATAACATAATGTTGAATGGGTGGTTTCGAGCGAGGAAACTCAAACATGCTGAGAGACTTTGGGAAGAGATGAAGAAGGAGAATGTGAAACCGAGTGTTGTGACATATGGTACTCTTGTGGAAGGTTATTGTCGGATGCGCCGTGTTGAAAAGGCACTTGAGATGGTAGGTGAAATGACCAAAGAAGGAATTGAAGCAAATGCAATTGTATATAACCCCATAATTGATGCATTGGCAGAAGCTGGGAGATTTAAAGAGGCTTTGGGAATGATGGAGCGTTTTCATGTTTTGCAAATAGGTCCTACGCTCTCAACTTACAATTCTTTGGTTAAGGGTTTTTGTAAGGCAGGAGATCTGGAAGGTGCTAGTAAAATTCTTAAAAAGATGATAAGTAGAGGTTTCCTTCCAATCCCCACTACCTACAATTACTTTTTTAGGTACTTTTCAAGATGTGGAAAAATTGAGGAAGGGATGAACCTGTATACCAAGATGATTGAGTCTGGTCATACCCCGGATCGTCTAACTTACCATCTTGTGTTGAAGATGTTATGTGAAGAGGAGAGGTTAGATTTGGCAGTTCAAGTTGGCAAGGAAATGAGACATAATGGATATGACATGGACTTGGCTACAAGTACCATGTTAATTCATTTGCTATGCAAAATGCATAGGTTGGAAGAGGCTTTTGCAGAATTTGAGGACATGATAAGAAGAGGTATAGTTCCTCAGTATTTGACATTCCAAAAATTAAATGTTGAGTTAAAGAAACAAGGTATGACTGAAATGTCTCAAAAACTTTGCCGCTTGATGTCGAATGTTCCTCATTCTACCAACTTGCCAAATACTTATGGTGAAGTCAGAGACAATGCGCATGCACATAGAAAATCTATTATTCAGAAAGCTCAAGCCGTTTCTGATTTGCTGAAGGACCCCAAGGAACTTGATAAGTTTAGAAGTTCATCAGAAAATGATGTCTCAATTGCAAACTGTTTGATAGAGGATATTAAGAAAAGGATAGATATAAAATGAACATATGCGATCTCGGTACCAGCAGGGAGGCAGTTGCGAACAGTTTGAAACACATCGGAATTAGTTCACAGTTTTTCACTGTGGAGAATCAGAGGGTTTTGTACAAAAATGTCTGCTGTTCTTCCTTATGCTATTAGTAGGCATCACAGCAGCAGTAACTGGACTGATTTACTGTTGTCTAACCCACACTAGCATATACAAAGTTAAAGGAGTATATACAGAAAATAGCTTCTTGCTAGCTAAAATTTGGATATTTATCAGGAGATGGCAGCAACCGAAGCATAATTTATCAATTCAAGTGGCCTTATAGAGGTTGTCACTTGATTCATCTTTGGCTTTTGGTTGGAGCCTTGTATAATCCAGAAGATGTGACTGAAGATCAATATCTCTAGAGAGAGTTTTTCTTTTTTACTGTTAAGTTTTCTAATCTGATTTGATGTCTCAGGTGCTACTTTCTGGTGTATACTTTATTCCTGCTGTTGGAGCTCAGTAAGCACTACGAATGGCAGGTGTTTCCATCACAAAGGTTGATTGAATCCCAGTAATCTCCAGATGGATCAAACTGAAGGGGTTGTTTAGGTGAAATTTGTGGTTATATTTTGTTTACAAAAGCAAACTCAATTCAATTTGTGGTTACATTGTATCTGACAATATTTGTATAATTTTTTGGCAGTTAATATGTAAACCAATATCAAAAGAGTATGTTTGAGTGACACTCACTTCTTATAAGTTCAATTAAAATACCTTAATTAAACGTTGAAATCAAGATTCTCAATCAAAAACGGAAATATAATTGCAGTTAACTCATAAGGAAACTCAACCAGGTTTTATTGCATCACAAGCTTCTTGAGCAACAATTGTATCATGAGCAAACTCCAATAGGTGAAGCACTGATATAAAAAAATGTTGAGGAGGCTGACTGTTGGCAACAAACCCAACAAGAGCTGGTAGGGCTCAAGGCTAATTATAATATACAGTATTTTGGTTTTACAAAACATAAAATGCATCTTATTTGATGAAATTTATGTAAAATCCTATTTAAACAAAGTGAAAATCGAATAATATAATAAAATTTTGTGGATTTTATTCAATAGTTTTAAGGAATTGGGGTGCTTGTCAAAATGAAAAGGTTGTTTGTCAAGGAGACAAGGGTATGCCAATCTACTTTGGCAAACATATTAATTATCAATAATAATTTGGTAAGATTTTTATTTTGTATTTTTTATTTATAGTTATTTTTTAATATGACATTCATTGTGAGACAATGAGAGATGAAATATATTAGTAACTTGAATACAAAGTTTTCATCGTCAAACAAATTGTTTTCACATAGTCATTTAATAACTGTAGTTGAATAATTCAATTTCAATTTTTTAATGTAATAAAATTTAGATGACTTAGGTCATGAAGACTCGACAAATTCATAGAAAACTCTAAAAGTGTTAATATATGAAATTGCATATTATCTGCTAACAAATTTTTTACATGGAACAACATTTGGTAGTTTAATGATAATAATTTTACCTTTAAGGGCTCATATCCTTTTATGGACATAATAAAATATAGATTATAATATTATGTTTCAACCTTGGATTGTGGATGACTTCAATGATGCTTCTACGACAGAGGCTTACACTATGTTTTGTATTGTAGAATTTGCTTATCAATGTTGCTTCATATATATGCTATTCGAAACTAATTGTCAAAATTAGTTAGGGGTCTTGACAATTGTGTTTTTCCACAAATGTATTTTGGTTCGATAACTCAAGCCATTTAGTCCAATTCTAACCTATATCAATTTTGTTCATTGAAGAATGTTAGTCGAAACTGTAATAAGGTCACCCATATCTTACTTAACCCATCACTATTTAGATAATCCAAATAAAATTTGGATTGAGAAGATTTTTAATATTATATTTTATAATCGATTTTTGACTCTTAATAAAAATATATTCTTTTGTAAAAAGGAAAATAAAACTATTCAATCATGTTTCGCTAGTTTGACTTTTTTTTATCTTGAATATGTGTTACGTTATAAAGCAACAAGACCAACTTCAATCAAATTGTAAATTCGCTCAATGATTTTGACGTCGTCAAATGATCTAACTCCAGATACATGAGTGTTGTGAGTTATGTTTTGTTTCATTTGTAGATATTTTATTATTTTATGCCATTAATCTGGATGTTGTGAGTTTGTTCGCATATTTACTTACTTTTTCTTCAGTTTTAGCAACTTTTGAATTGTAATATTATCGATCGATGTAATTTCTAACAATTTGGATAAATAATATCATTTTTTCATCAAAAAAGTTATAAATAAAAAAGATAGAATAAAAATACTAATTCACGCAAACACCTTTTTAAAATATAATTTTATTTCATTTAAAAATAAATATTGCTAATTAATTTTAAATTTTATCAAAAATAGTGGTTGTCATTTTACATAATCTAATAAATTATTATTTAAAATTCTAAAAATATGATTATTGATTTAAATTATTAAAAAAAAAATAATTTTTTAGAAAGGTGGTTTTTCATTTACATATAGTATATCATAACTTTAATTTATTTAAAAAATAAAATGAAATTATTTGATTACCCGTAATTTAAAAAAAATTGAAATAGTTTATTTATTAGCGTAATATATATTTTTTAATTATAAAATTATTTTATTACCTATTTGTTTTTTGTTTATTTATAATATTTAAAAGTGTTATAAACTAGTTGGAAAAAATTATTTAATTGTTTTCCAATGGTAATGTTATTTAAATATGATGTGTTCTACATCTGTTCTATTATATATTTATTAATAACAAGTGTCTAGTAAAAATCCAAAATACTCATATCTATAATTTTAATGAATCACTATTATTAAAGATGTTGAGACAAAATCTCAATTTAATTTTTTGTTGAAAACAAACAAAAAGGTTAGTTAAGAGTTCTAATTATGATTCTAAGTGTTTTGGTATTTAAGATGTGCATTTGAGTGTGTTAAAACAAGTTAGGTACCAAATATTTCAAAGCATATCTCATTAAAATTAAAGAAAACAAAAACAGTAGAACGAAGATTGATCTTGAAGTAGTTCTGAAAAACGAAGAACGATCTTCATTTTTGGCAGAAACAAGAATAATCAATTTCTTTGTTAGAGATTGGATCCTGGAAGCTTTATTCATCTCATATCTTCATCAAAGAATAAGTAAAAAATCAATCTAAGTCATAATCATTCTAGAATTCGAAGGATCAATGATATGCTTCATAAAAAGCATAAAACAAGATCATTCTTCAAGTGAGACAATTGCAAGTACAAAGTTGCAAGCTGTAAAAGTACAATGTTGATTGTACTTTCAATCTAGACCTACACACGTGACTGAAAAGCAAGCAATCATCTCAGACAATTGACACAATCACAAGTACAAGTCAGCTCATCTCCAACAAATTCGAAGAACGATCTTGGATGTCAAGAACGTTCTTGGATTTAGCATAATAACTCTTGCTTTATGACTGACTTTATCCAACCACTCCTTCATGACAACTGACCCTATTTCAACGGACATGTGAGCTGTTCTAAAACTCTATTAAAGCTTATAAATACAGCTTGAAGATAAAGAACAAGATACAACTCAAAGTGCCAAGCAAAGCATAAATCATTCAATCATACTCAAGCTTGTCAAAATCATTCTCAAGCTTGTCAAAATCATTCTCACGCTTGTAGTTTCTTTCTTTGTGTTGTGTTAGAATCAGTAACAATTGAATTTTAATTATATAATATATTTCTCAAACAAGAGTTGAGACATTGCAGATTCTAACAAAATCTCATCATTATTGTAAAACTCAAATTATTAGGGTTTAGTATAGTTTGGGTAGATTGTAAGAAATCCTATCAAGGTTGATAGGTGACCTGATTGAACATATTTCTGGGTGGAAAGAGTTTAAGTTTGTAACAGATCAAGGTTGATCTGAGCTAGGTGTTGTAAAACCAAGAAAGTTCTTTGTTTTGAACACTTAGTGGAAAATCTCACGGTTGTGAGGATTGGATGTAACCTGAGTTGAGTGAACCAGGATATATACTTGTGTGATATCTCTATCTTTATATCTATTTATTATATGTTTTACAATCAGTTTTTATATTGATAAAATTGATATTGACGCTTTACACTAACCAAGATCAATCTTGAGTTAAACTTTCAATTTTTAAACAAGAATTTTAAAAAGAGACAATTATAATTCAAATTCCCCTTCCTTTCAATTGACATTGCTACTTCAAAAGATACATTAATTATTTTAATTTTATCTCTCTCACACAAACACACAATCTTAATGCTTAGATATAAATAATGACTATTATTAAAAGATCCAATATAAAATATTAACATTTAAATTATTTATTAATCAAAGCAACACTTCTATAGTCACAAGCACAAATAATTTGTGTTTAGACACATTCACAAGTGATAAAAAAATAGGGGATAAAATAGTTAATTTTATTATTATTATTATTATTAATATTATTATTGAGATAATAATTTTTCATTTTATCATTTGAGTATGTGTCTAAATCCAAAATATTTATCATTACTATACAAGTTTTATTTTGTAATAATTAACATTATTCACTTTATTCTTAAAAGTGAATTGTTTATTTTCGTTTAGCATATATAATTTTCTTTTATCTAATTTTATTACAAATAAAAATTTCAATGATTAAAAATGTATTTTTTTACTTCCAAAAATATCAAATTTTCACATTTAATTTTGGTTATTTTTTTTATTCTTTTTTATCTATATTATTTTTTTCATATTT
>JBBPBT010001185.1:2571747-2596743 GCA_037974875.1 Cicer bijugum
ATATAAAAAATTGAAATATAATAAAATACAAATAAAAACAAAAAATAATAGAATTTAATATTAAACTTAAAAATAAAATATTAATAACTAATTTTAAAAAATATGTATGATTTTTATTAGTATGGTAGTTTTGCCATTTTATATAATCTAATAAATTAATTCAAAATTATAAAAATTATAAAAATTACATATAATGTATATCATATCATTATTTATTAGTTTATTTGATAAATAAACTAGTTACTCAGAGTGTTTTCAAAAATATGAAATTTCTTATTAAGTAATGTATATGGTTTGTTATAAATATAATTATTTCATTTTTTAGTTTTTTTTTGTTAATTTATAATATTTAAAATTAAAAGTATTTTAAGTTAATTTGAAGAAGAAAAAATGTATTTTATTAATCCTAATTAAAAAGCATGAATTAAATCCTTTGTGGGATTATGATATGAATGTTGATGACACCTACACTCATGTTGATGGCTCCTCGATTTGTGGGTGAATCCTTCACAACTCTAATGACGAGTTCATATGTGATTTCTATTACAAAGTGATATCTAGTAACTTATTTTATGAATATGAGTTTTTCATAGTGGTATTTTATGGATTCGTTAGTTACATCGAACCGGTCACAATGTCCACCATACAATTAAAAAGAGAATGTGTAATCGTATTATAAATTTTTTATTAAGAATCTTTTTTAATTTGTCCATATATATATTATTATTATATTTATTAAAATTAATTAAATTAAAAATTTTAGCACATAGATAACTTGACATTTAAATATTAGTAATTTAATTTTGATAATACCAAAATATAGAAGTTCCCTATTTTTTTTCTTCTTAATTAATATTCTTTCAACGTCTTAAGCCATATCAGTAGGTAAGCTTGACAAAGATTTTTGTAACAAAAAATTGATAGATAGATATATAATAATATTGCAAGAGATATTTTAACTTTTGATCAATATAATTACGTCCACATCTACCCAAATATGCCAATAAGGTAACAATCTTTTCGTGGACCTAAGGAACATTTTACAAAACAAGCAAATTGGTGTATCGTTTGGAATTGTTCTTGTGACGTATATAATATTCTATTTCCCAATTCGATTAAGAGCTATGATTCCTTTCCTGCCTAGTTCGGTTGGATCGACCACAACATTACTAAGTTACATAGAACGTACCATCGAGACCATAAATTAGAGTTTGATACACAAAATATATCATTGCAAAAGGATAAGAATACTAACTACGGAAGTTGTATAACACATTTTAAGCATCATGCTTGTTCTTTTGTCTTGGACGTCTTATACACGCAGTCACAATATAAACTATGCATGCAATTTTTTTCTGATCAAGTGGTCCATAAATTAACCGAACCATGTGCTCATTTTCTTCATAAATTAACCGAACCATGTGCTCTTTATGATAAGTATTTATATTTTTTTTTTTTATAAATTTTTAACGGTGCATTAGTTTGTATTTTCTATTTAAAAAAATTGTATAATTTTTTAATTTTTTGTATTTATTTATTTTTATTATTAATTAATAATATTATAAAGTGTTGCAAATATTAGACTATTGATTTAAAGAATATATATTTGAAAAGAAATAAATTATAAATATAAATGTAGAAAAGGGAATCTCAAGAGAGTTAAGGGTTGTGATCAAGATTTTGGGGACCAGAAGTATATGTGTAGTACTCTTCTTCTCCCCAAGTTATCAATTTTTTTCTCTATTTCCTTTACTTAGATATACCTACTTATTCATATAGCTCAGAATGTCGTATTATTGGAAAGCTATAATGATTCCTTGTACGGGGAGGTTGAGCAATTATGGATATATGTTCATCTAATTTCGTAAAGGACAGCGTAAAGAACTAGAGATAAGAATTGAACATAGTAAATATACATTAATTAATAATCCGAATTGGAAACAAGAGTCTAAAATTTCAAATTACCGAGTTTTGGAAATTTTTTTATTTTTTTCTAGTTTAAATTTTTAATTATTCTTCTATATAATTTTTTTTTTCTTTGTAATAATTAGAGCTGTCAAATTAAATAGAATGCAATGAATTGTCTATCATCTCATATTAAAAATTTTATTCTATTCTCCCATATTTTACTTTTACTTTCACAAATGCAAGGAAACCATCTTTTTATCCTCATATAAATTTTAAAATTTATAATTTTTCACAATTTCCATCATTTGATATTTTTGGTAAAAAAGAGTAATTTTTTCCCATGTTTACCGGAAAACTAGTTTTAAGTATTCTGATGCATAACATATATTTTAGAAAACTTTTCGGTAAAGAAGTTACATTTTAGAATTTCTTTTTTAAGGTTTTTCGATAAAAAAATTGCGTTCTGAAAAAAATATATTTTTAAAAAATATATATTTTTAAAAAATTTAGTGTATACCAGAAAATTTCATCACAAGTTTTTCAGTAAATCCCTACTCTACTCGAAAACTTGTAGGTACCAAATTTTTTACAAATTTCCCAGTAGTATATATTTTTAAGCTTCTATACCGGAAAATTTTTAAAAACAAATTTGTTACACAGTTTATTTACTCTTCTGTACCAGAATTTTTTTTTAAAGTTTTTTGGTAGAAACCTTATGTACCGGAAAAGCTTTTCGGTAAAATAGTAAAAAAAAAAAATTCAAAGGTATATTTGACATTTTAAAAAAAAATTGTAAGGGTATAAGTACAAATGTGAGGGTATAGGGTAACTTTTTCTTCCATATTTTAGTCAAAAGTTGCCTTTTGAAATATCCGGTATTTGTTCCTAGAAATTTCAAAAGTGAAATTTCTGATATTGATTCATAACTACCGAAAATTTAAATTTTGAAATTTTCGAGATGTTCATCGGAAATTTCATTTGTCACTGGAATTTCTGGAACATAGTTTTTTTTTTACGTTATTTATATAAAAAAGTTTTACATTTTTTTTAATCTATTTTTTTAGTGAGGAGCAAAAATAGACGTTGAATATTCTCGAGTTTGATGTCCTACACAATAAAATAGGAGAGTTGTAGTTGAGAAAAGAAGAAAGAGGAACAAAGAAATGCAGAGGTATGAGTTTGAGCAAGATCATGCTTTTGATGAAGAACATGATCAACAACACTAGCAAGATCATGTGGATGAATAATATCGTACGTTTGATGATGAACATGATCATTAGAACCAGTTTGAACACGAGCATCATCAGCAGCCTAAATAACCTATATTTTCTGGAGGTCTTTACGATATTTCTGTCCTTAAGGATTATGAGCATCATATTGCAGTGAAAGTGTGAAATGGACAAGTTGTTAAATAATTTACTTTATTATATATTATAATATAGCATAATATGTATATTTTAATATATTTGTAGTATAAGTTATTACGAAGCTGATTTTAGGATAAACGAAAGTTGATTTTAGCTTATTACAAAACTGATTTTAATGAAATAGTTATATATTTAGATTATAAGTTATTGTGTGTTATTTTAATTAAACAAGATAGATGTGCCTTAAAAGTTGTTTCAAATGGTAAAAAGCAAGATAAATTAATTGATATCAGATATGTATTATATGCTTAGATAGATCATTGGATTATTATATTTGAATTATGTCTTCTACAACGATGTAGTTTGCACATGATTGACGGTGATCTGATATATGTTTTTGCTGAAAAATGGCACCTAGAGACTAGCTCATTTCACCTGTCATTTGGTGAAATGACTATAACTCTTGACGATGTTAAGGGTCTTTTCAGTATCCCATGATATGGAGAGTTTTTTACACTTCCCGCTGATGTCAATGAATATTTTGCAATTGTTGATGCGGTTGAGTTATTGAGAGTTGATCATAATGAAGTTGTAACTGAAACTAGGACCAGTAGAGGTGTCTCATATAGTTTTTAGTGGTTGAAAATTGTATTTTTTAAGCAACTTCATGAAGGACGATATGACTGTGCAGCGAGTGCATACCTACTTCAATTGATAGAGTGTACCATTCTAACTGATAGAGTGCATACCTACTTCAATTGAGAGATACTGATATTATCTAGACGCCAAATTACGATGAGAACTCTACGACACAATTTTAGTCTATATCATTGTTTATATGGTACATTCGTTGGTGTTCCACGATGGTACCGTATTTACCAAAGAGTTGTATACGACAATTTTAGTATACTCAATACATCCCTCCTACGCCATTGATGCTCATACGTGATGTTGATGTTGAATGGAGCATGTACATGAACTTTGCACGATCACTTCGTACTAAATTTCATTAAGCTGCATATCCATATGAGTGTGTTGAGGAATACATTCAGTGGTACTATAGGATATCTTATCTTCGGATGATCCCTTACGTTGTTGTAGATGCTGGTGTTGGACCTACTCATGATGTTGATGTTGGTTCTGGTCCTAGTCATGATGTTGGTTTCGATACTACTAATAGGTGTACACGGTATCAAGAAACAGGTGGTCTTATACACAAGAGTTTAGATTTTCATATGGGTGATCCTAGAGATGAGATGTGAGTCGTGTCCTAAAAAAATTAGGCCTTTTTTTGTCAAGTTAGCTCAGGAATGGACTAGCCCATTAAACTTCGAGTGTGCCTATTTAATTATCTCCACGTCATTTTTGAAAAAGAAAAAAAATAATAGGAAAAACTTTAACGATAATAGTTTAAAAATTATTAACAAAATTATATTTAAATATATTGACTTTAAAAAATATACACATAAATTATTAATTTGGTTCAACTAAATTAATAAAAATTCAATTTAATTGATATTTAGTGTTAATGTAAAATAAATTTTATAAATTTCGAAACTTTTGATAAATATCAAAGTTTTGAGATACAATTTTTCAGATGCCATAAAACTTTCGAATTTATTATAAAGTTTCAAAGGTTTATGCATTTTGAAAGTTTCATGTTCATGGAAACTTTCAAAAGTTTCAAATATTTAGAAAAAATGAACTTTGAAAGTTTCACGTGGAAACTTTTGAAGAATTAAAAAATTAATGTTTCGAAACTTTCAAAGCTTTGAAGTTTATCTTATTTTTTGGTTTCAAAGGTTCGAACTTATGCAAATATGTGATTTGAACAATTCAAACTTTCAAAGAAAATTGGTGAATTATTTTTAGGGTTTCTTATAGATAATATTAGGGACAATATGGTATTTTCTATGAGGGGAGGGATAAGAGGTACAGGTAGGGATGTGTACAGTACAACACTCATTTATCATTTATGCGTGGGCTGGACCAGTTCAGCTAATTTGACATTTCTAATTTGACATTTCTAGTTATATTTCAAGTTATTATTTATTTAAATTAATATGTTGTTTTAACTACATATATTAAGATTGATTGTCCTTTACATGTTAATTATCAATGAATAGTGATCAATTACAATTAATTAATAGATTTATGAGATAATTGAGATTTTTTTTTTATGACAAAACAAGAATACCAATTTTGAATCATTCAACTTCTAAGATCTATAAACTTTCTCATAATTTTGTGTGTATAATTAATCAAATAATTAATTTGGAGAAAAAAATAGTACAATAGAGGATCAAACTTTATTAAAATTTTTAAAAAGAAAGGATAATTGAAAGGATAATAAGAGTTTGTACAGTATTAGGATTGAGGATATGTCAATTTGATGGCATCCAAATTCCCATCCATGATGAGAATAAACTTTGATCTTACTTTACTAACTTAACTATTAGTGATTTTTTAATTACTATGGTCCATATTTCCTTAAAACCTAAGGATTAAGACAAAGAAACTATGTTTAAAAAAAAATAACTAAATTAGATTTATTTTTCACTAGAGACTCCACACCTTCACTAAGGAATATACTTTAGCAATAAAAATGGGCATGTGTATTTTGATTCTAGAGATTTTAATTTATTTCTGCTTGTTATATTTAACAAACATAATTAGTTTTTAATCTCTCATATGACACTTTCTAGGAATTTGGAGTTCAAAAAAATATTTAAGCCCTAGAGAATAATTATAGACTAATAGGATGGACTGCCATGAAAATTCTTACAGTTGCATTTTCCTCCTTTTTGGTCCAAAAGAACGAAAGGTATTTGAGAGAAATGCTCATAGGGTTAATGCTGAAGATTTAGAGAGAAATTAATTCAATCAATTTTAAGGATTTTGATTCACAATAGAAATTAATACAAGCCACAAACAAACTTATGAAAGCATACTTCAACTACACATCACATCTAAACAACATATCAATCAACATGAAGACCGATATTTTCTTTTTGTAATTAAAAACAATCAATATTTATTTATTTAAATTAAAAAAATATATCAATCAAAAATAATATAAATTCATTAAAAACAAAAAGAATAAATATACAAATAATCTTCGGACATTTATGTTAATAGTATATCACCACAAAATACTTACAAATTTGACAATTAAAATATCGCAATACTCATATTTTTAAATATACAATATTGACAACGCTCAAATTATCAATTGAATTTATGAAATTTTGATCAAATTAATCTATCATTATAAACGAAACAAACAACATAATGAGACAAAAAAACAAAAAAAACAAAACATTGTACTAAAACGGCAAACAAAATGTCATCTTTAGACAACAAAATGTCATAAATTTATTTAAATTAAAGCACAGTAAAAATGATGAGTTATTTCAGAACAAAAAATGAACTCAAGTCATCCTCTTCTAAAACGAAGAAATAAATAGAGCTGGAGAGAAAAATGTTTGAACTGATCTCTCCACAAAGTGTGAAAATAAAGATCGATATTTCAACATATATATAATTAGTTATACACGTACAAATAATATCAACGTTATCAATAAATAATAGCACTTAGTTTTTACAATATTCTTACTTTACACACTCTTTTCAAACAAAATTAGATTGCCACATGAGTAATGAGACTGGATCAGCACTAACCAGAAGAGAGAAGAGAAAAAGATAAAGATACAACAATTATAATATTATATAATGTCCTGTTTGATGATACAACACAAGAAATCTCCAAGTAAACAATAGTGAAGAATGGTGTCAATAATATTACAAAGGTTAATTAAAATGTAATGTTACATAGAAAAAAAAGAGGGAAGTTGGTTGATCAATCAACATTAAAAGGGGACATAAAGTACAAGCATGTTATTAATCAACACTGATAAAAAATAAAAAAACAACCTTGTATTGTAGACATAAATAGTACAGCAGCCAGGTCACACTTCACTTCCAGAGCTTGACAAACTTGTCATGACTGGCTGAAGCAACCAAACCATTTACAGTTGAAACCGCCAACGCAGCAATAAGACCGTCGTGAGCTGATAGAGTCATCGTCTTGTTTTCGGTCATGTTCCACAGCTCCAATGACTGTTAGATCATAGTATGAATTTTTATGGATCAGATTCAAATGCTACCTTAGAAACTTTAAGATTAATGCTTATGCTATAACTGTTTATCCAAACAAGATATAAGCTTCATTTACAAATAAAATCCATTCCAAAAAATAGGGACTCCAAACATACTCAAAAGGAAAGGAAATAAAAGGGATGAAGACTTGCCTGGTAACAGCCAATGACCAGCAACGAAGAATACATTGGATGGAAAACACACGAATGAAACTTATTGCCGTTACAGCTAAGCTCATGAACACATTCCCCTTCACTCCCAGATCCAAGAGTCCAAACCCTGACAGAGTCCTCGCTCACAGATGCGAGGAACTCTCCAGAAGGATCCCAACACACAGAATGTATCGACTTTGTGTGACCCTACAATTCATAGAAACATATACCAAACAGTAAAATCAACATGTTCTTAGGAAGAGTATGAAAAAGTCAACAATTGCTAGATTAGTGAGTAACATAACATCACAATTGAAGTGACCAAGACAAAATATCCAAGCTATAGAGTTGTCTGGTAATACATTATACATATATAGTACTGTTAGAAAACCAAGTAATTGGGTTCAAGTAGTTTAATAAATTCAGTTATAGAAGAATCAGTCAAAAGTACTCGAGTTTGAACTTGACAGAAACAATCTTGGTCAAGCTTTACTTACACATGGCCAAACTCGGAATTACCAGGACCTTATTCCCCAGGAAATTGGAGGATTAAGACAAATATATATAGAACACTGTCAGAAGTATTTGAAACTCAGAATTACCAAGACATTTTTCCCCAAGAAATCAGAGAATTAAGACCAAAAAAATATATATAACACTGTCAGAAGCATTTGATTCTTATTGAAAAAGTATGAGTAGAGAATACCCGAGGGAATGAAGAATGTTTCAGAGTCAAGAAGAAATGCATATTTTATAGAAAGAATTTGTCCTAATAAGAGACTTAAAATTTTGTTTTTAACCAACCTTTAGTGAATATCGGCATGCTTGTGTCTCGACATCAAGTATAGAGACAACGTTCTCTGCAGCTGCAGCAAGGTATCTCCCTAGCCGAGGTTGAAATCTCATCTGTGCAGTGCCACCCTAATTGGTAAGAAAAAACAAAATCATCAATTTTTCAAAACTGAAATGAATACTCCTCCACCTCAATACTACCTCCATTGATTTTTAATTGTTTTATGTTCATTTACACATACCAAGGAAACCATTAAATTTGCTACTTTTGATGCAATTATCTTATCCTTTTTCTACAGTAACTTTAACTATTTATTATCTCAATCCACAGATTACTATCTGCAATAAATAGTTAGGGATAATTTTGTCAAAACAATAATTAATACTACTTTAAAAACGACAAATAAAAAGGAAACAGAGGAAGTACACAACAACTAACACAGAACTGTGAATGAAGTAAGATAATGCTGAAATACTACCTTTGACACTCTAGCACAACTTCCATTGTTAATACTCCAATATCTTATCTCGCCGTCAAAATCACAAGAGCAGATAAGGTCATCCTTATTAGGGTGAAAGTCTAGTGACATAACCGATGCAGAATGGCCAGTAAAGGTCCGAAGCGAATATCCAGGCTGCATTGGTAATTACATATTAGCTAATGTAGAATAACAAAGAAAAAAAAAACACACAACCCATCAAAATTAACGTTTTTATAACAAAATAAATTAGAAAACATTTCTACCCAAGCATCTACTAAGCACACCACATCATTATTACGATCAGCCATGTTTAGGAAATCTTATATCAGTAAACAAAACATTGATGTTACTTTTAAACATACCATAAATCATATATTAAAAAAAAAATTAGCTCACTAGGAAAGATGTTACTTTTATCTGTGTTTCAAAAGTAACAACAAGCATATAAATAAGTTTCCTATTTTTATTGTATCAGTTACATACTTTCAATAAGACGTATTTTCACAATGTCGGATGAAGCATATTTCACGGGCAGGAAAAATACTATTTAACTGCACAGTTAAGTTACTTCAAATATAGATATAGAATCTACAGAAACAGATTCTCAAAAGTTGCACAAGATTTTCAGAAAACAAACAAAATCAACTAACATTCTCAACATCCCAAACTCGAACAGTTTTGTCATACGAAGATGTTGCAAGACGAGGCATGCTTGGACTGAAACGGACATCTGTGATTAAAGACGAATGCTCTTCAAGAGTTGCTTTCTGCTTTAGAGAATCTGTGTACCATAAAACAGCCTGCATAATGAAAAAACACGAGACATCATCACATACTAAATATATAATTATAAACAGAATAAATGATACAAAAGTTCTGGATTTGATTTTCCAATTTTCAAGCAGGTCAATTACACACGTTCACTGCTAGTTTTGAGAAATCATAGAACTCTGGTTTAGGAGTTCTTAGAACTCTGGTTTAGGAGTTCTTAGAACTTTGGTTTAGTTTTTCTTTCTGCATCCTCTCCTGATCTCATCATTATAAGAGATACTACTCTGAATTTTAAGAAATAATATACCTTTTTCTTCCATTAAAATTCTGAGTTCTATCAAATGACCTAACTAACCTTTTTGTCATGTCCACCACTTGCAAGCAATTTTCCGTCGGATGAGAAATGGGAACAAACGACTTTGCTTGTGCTTGCACGAACCGAATTTACTTCAGAAAATGTAAAACCTGGAAATAAAGCAAACTATTACACTCAGTTTCAAAAGGAGTCTCCTTTTAAGTTAAGTCAATAAATTTAAAAGCAACATTACATCTTTGTATACAAAAGATTATAGCTCTTTCTTCCTTAATAATATCGTTCAAATAGAATGGTTGGGAGAAAATTGTGTCAGAGCTAATGAACTCTGAAAGTACTCTATTGTTGTACGTTTATCAATTTTGTTGAGGCCTCACATCGTTTAGATATATGGCCAAAGTAGTTCTTAAAAGGTTTGGACTATCCTCACCGCTTGAGGTAGACCAAGTCCCTCGCCTAAATTATCAGGGAATATTTAATGTTATTGGGACGCATATGTTTATCCAGGCTTTAAAAGTCTAGTCCTAGGCGTAAGTTGGGTGGTTGGTGTGAATTATATGGCCATTTTATTTGGGGGCTGTTCCTCCATAGATACACTGGTGTAACATTTAGGTTATGTAATGTTACACCGCTCAATAACTTTTTACTAGATACATATTTTACATAACTCACCGTTGGATTGAAAGTTATATCATATAGATCATCTAAATAAATATTTACAAAAATCTAAAATCATTTAAATGTTATTAAGATACATCAAGATTAACGTCTTGTGTTTTTATTGAACACCGTTAATCTTGGTGTATTTGAATAACATATAAGATAAATATAGATTTATGTAAAAATTTACACGAATGATTTTTAAGATATAAATTTTCAATTCGACAGCTAGTTTTATAAAATATGCATTTAAAAAAAAAGTTATTATAGTGTTAACCAATGTAAGTTGATCCCTATAGCATAACTCCTACATTCAACACATAATAATCTACCATTAATACATAAAATTTTAATGAGGTAAACTTAAAATGTATATATACCAGAGAAACTATTTTACACAGGTAATGGCAAAAACAATTATGATGGATAAAATATTGGTGTTTACTGCACCTTTGCTTACATCCATACGGCCAACTGGATCTCTAGGGTCTGTATCATCATGCGATAAAAAAGACTCAACATTGTCATCGAGAGATCCATCTTCCACAAAGCGATCCACATCTGCCTGCAATTCAATATCCTTATCATCCCACTGCCAAAACGGAATGGCAATGAGTCTACATGCAAGGAACTTATTATTCCTTCCATTAATTGAAATGAAATCGCATAGAAGAGCCACTCACCAATTGGTTTGAAGGTGAGGTAAGAGTTCCAGTGCCATCAGTGCCGAACATCATTAATGGCTTAGAAGAACTACCATTGTGAGGTATAGAAGGCATTGATATCACATCACCAGGCGTATGAGTTGAGGGAGTTGAGGGTGCCGAACTCGGTGATGGGCCTGCTGTATTAGCTGTTCCTGTGCTATTGGCAGGACCAGAAGATGATACAGGCTGCTTTCTCTTTCTTCCAGTCTGGTTTTTCGAAACCTTAAAGTTCATTCAGAACAAAATGTTAGGAACCCATTTCATGAAAAGCGTGTCAAATTCAGGGACAGAAATTTATGCTTATGATTTTAAAAAAATAGAAACAAATACTCTCTTAGTTCTTTTTTAACTGTCGCTTTTGTAGAAGAATTCTGTCTCTATTTACTTGTCGTTTTCAAAGTTTAATGAAACATTAACTATTGTTTTGTCAATAATACTCTTAGATATTTATTGCAGAGAGAAAATAGGTGAAATAAGATGATAATAATAGTAAAGGATATTATAGGAAAAACACAAATAGCCTAAAAACGATAACTAAAAAGGAAAACACATTCAATGAATCAAGCAAGTAGTTGAAGTTGCAATGTACCATTGTTAAATTCAAAAAGAAAAACAATTCTGCTATTGCTTTACTAATAGATCATCATATATCTGAGTATTGAAGGACTTCACAAAATCACTTCCCCATAACTCAATTTCAGAAAACTTGAGGTTAAAGAAATTACATATATAATACTTGTACTCGACCAATTCAGTCACATGAGACAAGTAAACATGAAAATTCAAATTTAAATAAATTTACAAGAGAACTTAATTGTGGACAATTGAAAGTCACTAATTGTTCACTAAGTGTCGAATAGTCAATAGGTATGTGTTACTTTACGATTCAGATGATATTTATTGGTACACTAACCAATGATTCCATAAGGTTTAGGAAACCGAGAAATCATGCATGGGAAAGTGGACACTGTAAAAGGACTGACCTGATCATTTCCTCTAAAGGAGTTTGACATGCTACCGTCGGCATTAACACTGCCACCACCTCCCCCTACTTTATCTTGCTGATGCATGTTATGATTTGAAGACTGAGATTGTTGATTTGAAAGAGCATGCTGTTGAAGTTGTTGCTGTTGTGGATTGGAATTCTGCTGTTGTTGATGTTGTAACTGAGCCAGTTTCAACTACACAAACAAAAACTTTTCAACTCAAGAAACATCATACAATCTAAGAATTTTAAAAAAGGGGCAGTTCGATAAAAAATGCAAGATCCTAAATGAAGATGAGAAGAAAAATTGCAAGAACAAGCACCTTCATTAGCATATCAGTATCACCACGAGAAAAAGGAGGACCGCCTGCTTGAAGTGGCGATCCAACATTTGATACAACATCACCAACAGGATTTGAAAGACCATCCTTACCTACACCCATATTCCGATTATTCAGTAGCATTCTGAGTCTTCTATTATCATCACTTGCAGAAGGTGATGCCAGGTTTTGCTGTGCTAACATAAGCTGTTGTTGATGCTGTGGTGTCAACATAGGAAGTTGATGAAAAGGCTGTGGAGTCTGCATGAAAGGTTTTTGTTGATGGAGTAAACCAGTACGAAGTTGCTCCAATCCCTAATGCCGAAATGACGTTGTTAAATCAGGTCAACCAACTATAATATTTAATTTAAATAAATATTAAAATAAAAGGATTACTCACTGTGAGTGGCCACCCTTTCAGAGTCAAATTGTTGCCACTTTGATTTGATCCTGACACAAAAATCTCTTGTTAACTTAATCTGTGAGCACGGATAATTGCAAAACATCATAATGCCTTCACATTAAATCCAGAAATATCGTCACCCAATGAAGTAATGAATAAATTGCAACAAACAGAATTCAAGGAAAACAAATCCCATAACATGCTTGCAAACCAGTTTTGGAATTAATAACAGAAACCAGTTACATTAGAGTAAGAACTCGATGAAGGAATACCAGAAATTGCCATCAAAGATCCTTCAGGACCCGCAACTCTGGGATTTAGAACAGGATTAATCTCACTTTTTATATCCTGATTTCAAATGGCGAGTTAGGAAAAAGAGCTGATAAAAAATATATTAAGAGGTAGTGAGAACAGTTTTTAAGAGGTTGTGACAACAGTTTTAAGATAGCATACCGGAGTAGACCCTGGTAGTTGCTGACTACGAGCTTGAATTTGTGGAGACATTGCACCGGCAGCACCATGCAAAACTTGCCTGAAATCGACAAATTTTGTACTATTACAGTCAACATTCATAGCTATAAAGAATACCATGTGCTAATAGAATTAGAGAATTAATTGAATGCACATATCAAAATTATAAATTTGGTGGTAGCTGAGGTGCCAACATAGTTGGGATGTCAATTATCATAGTGATGCTTTCACATACCAATCAAAATTATTAAAAATAAAAAAAATAAAAAAATATCTTATTCTTCAAGGTCATGGAAGGAGTGGACCCAATTCAAATAATTGCCAAACTTTCGGTGCTCATCCTCCTATACAAAGAGGACAATCTTGTTGTTACAAACTTACAACGGTTATTAGATTTTCATATAGGGTCTAACTCAACCTTACAAAACCAGCTTGTAAGGTGAGGAATGTCACTCTTTATAAACTTTCTTCAGACCTTATCACTTTTTAATGTAGGACTTGGACTTTACCCAAAATTACCATCCATACAAGATTTTCTTTTTTTTCACATCGATTAAGTAATCAATTTTTACTATTTCGGATCAAACCCACAGGAAAAGACAGACCAAGCATTACTACCTTTGGTTTTGAGGCATGAATCATGCAAATTTAATTTAAAGATTAAAAGAAAAAAGTGATAGGCTAAGTTCTAAAGAAAATCACCCAGACGGCTGGCCACTAGCTGCAGATGACTTCAATATTGAGGGATGATTTGGGTCCAAGAGTTGATCTCCAAATCTTTGCTGTACAAAATACCATAAGATAGCCATGAATATATATACATCATAAGATCAATAGTTCTTCTTATAACTAGACAACCAGAACATCCATGTACACCTTCATTGCAGCATCTTCTAAAGAATCCCTTTGAAGGGGAAGTTTTAACCTGTCTTCATACATCTTCGTTGCTATTGCATTTGCAGTGCTAGGGTTTCCAACTAACCCATTCGTACCACCACCATTCAAGAGATGAGCCCTATCCCTACCCTGCTGTTGCTGCTGCTGTTGCTGTGACTGCTGCTGTTGTTGCTGCTGTTGCTGCTGCTGCTGCTGCTGTTGCTGCTGTTGTTGCTGCTGCTGCTGCTGCTGTTGCTGCTGCTGAGCATGCCTCTGTAACAACATCTGTTGCATCTGCATTTGTTGTTGTTGCTGCTGCTGCTGTTGATGTTGTGACTGCTGAGGTTGTGGCTGCTGTTGTTGTTGCTGCTGTTGTTGTTCCCTGGCCTTAATTAACTGCGTCTGCAACAGTGTTTTACAAACCAAAAGAACGTCAAGTACAGAATAAAAAAAATAAAAACTTTGAAGTTGAGTTGCCATCGCAGTTTTACAGGACAATTCAGAAAACAGTTTTCTCAGTGCAATTTATGATTTAATAAGTAAAAAATGAAGACATCGAAAACCACTACATAATCATAATCATGAGTAGACAAACAATGTGCAAACAAGATATTTTTTGAAATCATACTGCCGGTGACCTAGTCAGAAGTAATTAAAGAATTAACTTCTTTCTACGATCCTGTCTAATAAAAAATGACTCTTAAGAAACGATCCCAACTTCCCCTAACAGCTAAACATTACAAAAAGAAAAAAATCATTCATTAGTAACGATCCACAATTTGGAAGTTGCAAAATGCAAGTATACAAACTTCCTTATTTAAAAAAACACCAATAGATACAGCGAAAAAGGTAACCGACTACTAGTCCAGCTCACCACCGTGTTTTATTTGCTGAACGTCTACAACAACCACCCAACTCAGATTCACCATACTATGAGGAAGCTAAATACAGAAAAGAAAACAACACAGATTTTCCAACCAACCTCGATATATGATGCGGCAACTTCCGAGTGCTTCTCGTTTGTCCTGGCAATAAATATGTCCCAGAAAACAGACCACCACTCGAACAAAAATCCTCCCGGTGCATCAATAGCTGCAATCAATCCCACATCACCATTACAAAAAAAATCAAAAATAATAAAATGAACAAAACAGAAACACCAAATCGAACTTTTCGGCTTCTTGCTAACTCACCAACAGGGTCAGAGGACACTTTCCCTTCAGCTTGAAAAGCTTGAGCTGAAGCTTTCAAATCCCTCTTCACTAGGTAATCATGAATGTAAACATCTAACCTGAAATCTCATAAGAAAACCAAAGCTTAGATCTTTGCATCAATATCAACAACCCAAATGCAGGAATCAAAGAGCTCAACAACCAAAAATGAAAATTTCATTCAATGTAAAGAAACCCCTTTTACTTACATAAGCTAAAAAAAACAAAACCCTAACATACCCATCAAAAAATTCTCACACATTCATTAAAAATCAACATACAAATAACCAAACTTGAATGAAATAAACCAACCCCAACTCGCTAAAACATAAAAAATCATAACCCAAATCATCAAAAATCAAAATTGAGCATAAAAATAAACCCATTTTCAAAAACTGAAAAAAATAATAAAAATGAAAAATACAACAACACTTACATCTTATCAGCTTCCCAGTTAGTTTGAGACATGGTGACAGAAACAAAATTGATGGGTAGTGAAAAAAATGAAGAAGCGTGATGAGTGTTTATGAAACTGAGAAGTAAAAGTTGCAAAAGACACGAGTTTTTGCAGAGAAACTTTGAGAAGAAAAGAAGGAAGAGAAAAGGTGGAAGTGTAAAAAGCGAAACGAGAGAAGCACAAGAGAAAGGGGAAAAAAAACAGAGGAATTTAGGAATGAAAGAATCGAAAGGGTGTATATGAAACTGAAACGACCCTTCTAAGTCTTCGGACAAGGTATGAAAAACATTGAAAAATGTTTTTATATGGTCAATAAATGACATGTGATTTTTTTGTTTTTTTATAATTGAGGAAATAAAACTACCACACTCTCAGACGAGATCGACAAACACATCTTACATCATCCAAAAGTATTAAAATAAGTACTTCACATGTTAGTTATCAAATAAATAAGATTAAAAAAATTGATGTATGTCGTACATATATAAATTTAATTTGATTAAATTTTTTTTATATTTGCCATTGGAGTAATATAAGACAAAGTGTGTATCTTTTTGTTTCATTTTTGTAGTATTCAAAATTAATTATAAGGTATCGAGCAAAATTCATTTTTCTTTTTTAATTTATTTTAATTTGAAATTAAAATTCTTACCTTTTAAATTCAAACATGATTTTAACCGATACCAAACCGGACTATGAAACTTAGATGTTATTCTTTCAAATTCTAGGTTCAAATTTGAATTAATGTTAGAATCAAAATTAATTTTATTTGAAAATATTTAAACATGTCAAAGTCTATTTTATATGGGTTTATTTTTTTTGTGAATAGTTTAATTCGTTTGAGCTAAATATTAAACTAGTTAAGCACTAGTATATTAAAAATAGTCTTGTGAAGACTAAAATATTAATCTATTGAAATTATTCTATTTATTGCTTGAACCTATTGATATTAATCTATTGAATCTATTGATATTAATCTATTTATTGCATGTTATTAAACAAAAAAAAATTGGTAAAATTTATATATTAGAGTTTGATGTTAAAGAAATTGGAAATTATAATTCAACAAAAGGAACCAATAATATAATGACAAAACAATCTAAGGGTTGATAAACAAAAAAAAACGCTACAAGGATCAACACCCTTGATAAGTTCAAAGTGAATTATTTTACAAACTCTAGAGAGCAAAGCCTCACAAAATAACAATATCTTCAAAATATGATTTCATAAGTTAGGGAGTTTGCCTTATATAATGACACCACTTTACAAGTTCTTTAAATTTGACTAAATTCAAGTTTTTACAATTAGACTGAAACGTAGTTACTAATTCAATCTACTACTTTAATTAAAACTAATATTAATATTTGATAATACATAGATAAAATATTCCTTCTCTAATTTCTTCAATTTGAATTAAGCAATTTACTATTTTATACTTTATGTTTCAATTCTTGACGAGCATCTTCAATTTTGATTATGAAAAATATTAGCATTACAAATTAACTAACTATTGTTTTTTTTTTTATAAATGAATTGAAGATCAATCTTGAGCCCACACTTCATCCCAAATTACATTTCAAGTGCTAATTTCTTGTAGAAGTCTTTCACATATATTAATATATTAATTGAGAATCTCAAACAAGACCTCATAGAAACACCTCGAGAGCCATCGGTAGACTTACAAATAGAAATCATCCAGATTGTTTTTGTTACAACCTAATGAAAGATGACACTAAGAGATCCACATAATCAAAAAAAACTTGATTCCAAATGTAAAGAAATAAAAAAAAACTTGATTCCAAATGTAAAGAATAATTCGAAACAAGGAATAATTTTACATGCAAAAACACAAGAGCATTATTTGTTTTTCAAATTTCATGCATTGTTATTCTAAAAAGACTTCGACAATTATCTCTAACTTTCAAAAAATTGTTAGTAGCATAATGAGATTAAAGAAAAATAATTTATGCACGAGTAAATTATTTTCTCTTAATTTTTCTGCAACTACTTTTATTGTTATTATTTTTCAAATTTCAAAATATAGAATTTCAATGCATAAAAAAAGAGATAAATATTCTAATGTTTTAGAATTTGATAATTGGAACACCCAAATTCAACTTAAAATAATTAATTTAGAGTTTACGGAGGTTATTGAGATTGTGTTTTATCTATTTTTATTTATAGTATGTGTTGTCATGTAAAGTCATAAGTTTGTGGGTGAAATTTTCCAAACACATAATAGAACAACATGAAACGCTAACACACACCTTATTCCTTACAATCAATCCCCAACACTAATTTTTTTTTTTCCCAATTTTCATGCTTCTAGTTCCAGTTCCAGTCAAAACTTGAAGTCAACGCTCAAGACAACACTAAAACATTTAAACACTTTGAAGACAAGAACTAAATTTTTGTTTCTACCTTCTCAACTAAAAAACCGAATCTAGGATAAATATTTAACACACTCTATTTCCATTCCAACAAACATATGTTAGCCATAATCAAAAGGGATACTTTCCAACCATTATTCCTAGAATATAACTCACTAAAGTACATAAAATTGTCTACCACTTCTTGTCCCCATCCTATAGTATTCCAATCCAACCGTTTGAATGCCAACTTCCAAATCTTCCTTGTCTTTGATACAACTCACAAACAAATCTCTGCTGCAATCTCATTAAAATACATAACACAAACTTTGTAGATTAATGTCATCGATCGTACCAACATCTCTTCTCCACAACAACACTACTCCGAGTATAAGAAATTGATTATTTGTAGTGTCTAAATATCTTCACAAACCATCAAAAACTGTCACAAAACACATGTTTGTGATGGCAAAATATCTCACATATGAGCAAGTCACAAACATTTGTGAAAATCCACAGATATTTATTTTATGTTTTAGACTAATGTGCTCTTTGTAACCGTTTAGTCTATCATAAACTTTAAAGCAGTTGAAAAAGTGTCTATTAGTGTCGATTTAAGATATCACAAATGAGAAAATTTTAAAATAAAAATTATTAAAATGAATTTATATATATATATATATATATATATATATATAAATGAATACATTTATAAAAAATAATGAATAAATATTTAAAAAACTAAAGCAATACAGAATAAATTAATATTAAAAATAATATTTATAAAAAAATTATAAAATTTAGAGGGAAGATAGAAGTAAGATATGAAGAGAGAAAATGAGAAGTAGAATTTTTTAGAAAGAAATTTAAAATAAAGAAAAATGAGAAAAATAAAGTGTGATGATATATATAAGAAAAGAAAGGAGTAGATAATTTGTAGCAATCTAGAGGGTAACAAATTTGTGGCAATCCCACAAAATCCAACAATTAATTTTATTGCGGAAAAAACTCTCACAAAGTTTTCGAGGATTTATGTTGTCAGTAATAACAACAAATTTGAATTTTACAATTTGTGAGAGCTTTTCTTGTCAATAGTTTGCGAGGTTCTTTTGGAAGTCGACATTAATACTTTTAAATTTGGTCACAAATAATTATTTTTTCTTGGAATATCCATCCAAACTCGTCTTGATTTTGACGAGAAAAACTCGCTTTAACGAGTCCAAATATAGATTTTCCTCAAAATTACTTAAACATGTTTCACTAGTAAAATTATTACTATTTAAATTTTTTGTTATACATACTAATCTATTTTGTTTATTATTATTTTTTATATATTATAAATTTTAATCTCATATCTAAAAAATATACAATCTTAGTTTTTTATTTTATTATATTAGATATATTAAATGACATTTAAATTAATAATTTTATGTATATGAATTGACGCAAAATTAAGACGGAAATAAAGACTTAAATTTCAATCATAATAAGAAATTTGTCAATCTATTTTCATAACAAAGATAAAGATCTAAATTTCAATATCAATAAAAAAAAAACAGGAAATAATATATATTTTTCCAAAAAATTAATCGTGTGTGAGAAAGGCAAAACTCATCCTAGTTATACACATATATGCTCAAATAAGGGTTATTAGTTATTACACTTAACAATTCCATATAAGGTACAATACCATTTGTTGAGGTACATTTAACAATTCTCTTATCGAATAATGTTGATTTATCCCGTTTCATGTAAGGCCCATAGGCCCGGCAAATTTCTAAAAACAACTTATAAAAAAAATCAGTTTTTAAATTGTCAGAAAATCAGAAAACTGAATTTTGTATCCCACAATTAGATTTACACTCTTTCAAAATGTTAAAAATTTAATTTTGCCTATTTCATCTTCATTCAATTAAAGGTAAAAAAAAAATTATTCTAAAATCACACCCCTTACCAAATTTTCCAATAATTAAATTGTTACCTAAAAAAAATTCAAATTTTCTAGATACACATTTTCAAATTTGTGTTAGTTTTTACTATATCCTTTAAAAATATTATAGTAAGTTAAAGGATACAAAAATTTAAATAAAAAGATATAAGTTTAATTGTAAAAGTATAAAATCAAATTTTCCGTCTTCTTTGTTTATCCCCGAGTCCCAACACAGACCATTCTATGATATGATCCAATAAGAGGAAAAAGGCTACACAGTGTAACTACGAAAACTACACATAATAAGGCGACAAAAAGCACAATTCTTATATTCAAAGTTTCACATTAATATTTTTTCCTTTAAAAACTTTTAAGATGGACAAATTATTATTATTATTATTATTATTATTATTCACTACAAAAAATACCCTCATTTATGGCCAATTTCATAAATATTTTGAGGCCGAAAAAAACTTTCACAAATTAGTGACGGAAAAAACTCTCACAAATACAAAAATTCAAATTGGTCTTTATTTGTAGCGGAAAAAGCCCTCACAAAAAGGCTAAAATTTTAGCTGTATTTTGTGGCTGTCTAAGCTCTCACAAAATCACAACATTGTCATTTTGTGAGGGCTTAGGCCGCGACAAAATTCAGCTGAAATTGAAGCCTTTTGTGAGGACTTTTCCAGTCACAAAATCAGCTTTTGTGGCTGCTTTGTCAGCCACAAATGATCAACCATTTTAAATAAATATCTCTCTACTCCTCTTATCATTTTTCACTTCTACCTTCTCTCTAAATCTTCTTTCTAAATTTTCTCTCCACCTTCTCTCTACAAAAATTATTTCTCTAAATTTTTCTTTACTATCTTGAATTTTGGTAAGTTTATATTATATATTTAGTTTTTTAATTTTATTTTTGATTTGAAGTTATTTATTTAATTAATATTATTGAATTTTTATTTTCACAGTGGTGATATATTGTGTTTACTTCGAAGAGTTGTCAGCTATGTGAAAGCTTCAAGTCAGACACTACCCGACATTAAGTTAGTATTTTATATATTCTAAATATAGATTAGTAAAATATATGATATTATAAATATATTTATATTATGTTTAAAATATAGATTAGTAAAATAAGTGTTATTATAGATTTATTATAAAAAAAAATAGAAATTATTTTGTTTACATAATATATGATAAATAAAAATTTGAAACACATGTAAAATTTATTGATTTTGATATAACTATTTTTTAAAAAAACATTATTAAAACTGATGATATTAATATTTGCTGCTAGTTATTAAAAAAAGTTGTAGTTGAGTTCATACGAAAAATTTATATATTTTAATAGTCTCTATTTTTGTTTATATATATAGAAGTTATTTTATGAAAAATTTCACTAAACATCATTTAAAATTTTATTTCGATCTATATAATTATAGTCTTGATAATAATTTATTATATGAATATATTATATTTTGTCCTATTTAATTATAGTGTGTTTAATTTTTAGTTTGTAAGACATGATTTATTAATTTTGGAATGTTTTATTTGGTTTGGTAGTAATTACTTTAATTAATATTAATATTATATTTTAATATATAATAGTTATTTTAATTTTTAAATTTAAATTTAATTTTAGTTTAAATTTAAATATTATATTTTAAATTTAATTTAAATTTTAATTAAATTGTAATATTATATTTTAAATTTATATTGATATTAATTTATTATATATAATATCAATTTTAAATATTAATTTCAAATTTAATAACTTTTTTTTTAATAATGCGAAACTTTTGTGGTGACCTAACTCTTCACAAAAAATTTAAATTTAATTCGTTTCATCCTTTGTGACGGCCTAAACCCTCACAAAAGGAGACATTTGTGACACTTGTTTGTGATCACCTTATTTGTGGATGCCTAAGACCGCCACAAATGCCTCCTTTGTGGCTGCTTCTCTCCTTTTGTGAGGGCTTTTGACCGTCACAAATTCAATGTATTCTTGTTGCGATTATAATTATTATCAATGAACATTTTACCGTTGAATAAAATTATTTACAAAAAGTTTTCATTGGCCGTGTGAAATATGTGTCTCATTTTTTTTTCTCGTCATGTGTCTTATTTCTTAATAAATAATTTTGAACTGTAAATTTATTTATTATTTTATATGCAAATAAAAATAATTAAATTAACATAGATTAAGTTTAAGAGAAGAGGTTAGACTCTATAAAAAGAGAATTCTTAGAAAATAAAAAAATTAAAAATTCAAATTATATTATCAACAATTGTGATATATTTTTTTATTGTACAATATTTTTAGTTTTACTAAGTTCAATACTAAGAGACCTCAAATATTTTGAGATTGATATTTTTAAAACTTAATAAGTTCAATAAGTTAAATCGTTCAATCTATTGATTAAATCAATCAAAAGACGGAATGTCAATTTTTAAAAACGAATCAACTTGAATTCAACGGAAATTGATTTGACCAATTTGTATTTGTTAATTTTTTCAAAAAAATATATTTTTATGCTTATACTTTCTCTGTACAAACGTATAAACTTGTCTGAAAAATACCTCTACCAACTAATGATGAAAAAAAAAAAAAAGGTGTATAAAAACTAAAAAGTGTAAAAGCCTTACAATGGCACTACAACATATCTGAGCAAAAACATTCCTTTGCAATAATGAACAAATAATAATAAATAATAATATGCAATTGGAAATTTGGAAGAATTTAATAAAATAATTTTGATGCATTGTTTGTAAGGGTTGAACAGAAGAGAGAATTATGATCAGTGTAAGGAAGTACTTAATTGGCATTTGGGTTGTTGTAAAGAGGCTACAGAATGAAGGTCACGAAAGGTAGCATTGAAAAGTCTCTATCTTTTTTGCTGTAACAATAATATGTATATCACCATGTGTTGTTTGTGTCAGCTTAATACATGCTGATGTAAAAGCAACATGCCACTGAGATCAACTGGGCCCCACAACCTAAATTGTAGTGAATTCTCTTCTCAATACTTTGGTCATACATTTATATATGTATGTAGCTATGTCCTTATTATATAGTATATCAAGAGAGAGGGACCCTTCCTTTACTCCTATGTCATCCTCACCTCATCACTGCCCCAAATCAATTAAACGATATTAGATAATTCCATTTTGCTCAGTTTCTTTATAGGACAAATACAGAATAAAAACAAATATCAAATGATACAAAAATAAATTAAAACAGTACTATTGTTCTATTTCTTTTTTCAACATTTTGTGAGGACTGTCTTTATATAGTGTCATTTTCTGTTATTTAATAAAGTACTATTAATTGTTATTTTATAATTATTTTTAAAGAAATTTAAATTTCATCATTCGATATTATATTATCAGACTCTTAGGATTAACGAGACACTTCATAAATATTATAGTGTAAATTAGAGTTCAAGCATATATATGAGATGTATATTATCTAAAAAGTTTGAATTAATTAGCTCCAATTTCACTCATTAATCCTTAATTTGTATATATATTTTTACTTATGTTAGTTTGTATGATATGAAACTCTATATTTTACAAAAACACTCTCCCAAGTCATCAAAACTAAAAAGTAGTATATGTATTAGTTAAGTAGTAACTTGCATAGCAAGTTACTGTTTTTTTTCATAGTTATGAGTTGCCATTTTGTTAGACTTGTACTCAATTAAACAAGAGATGATATATGTGTACATTTTAGTTCTCCTAAGTTTGAGAAGAAGACTATCGATAAGGTCAAACAAACATTTATGAGTTAGAGATAAGGTGGTCTTAATTAAATGAATTGTATATTTTCTCGTTTATATATATAAATAAAATGATAAAAAAATTATAAATAAATATAAAATTTTAAATTCGAATTCGAGATATAGCATCCACTCTAATAATACTAACATTTGTTGGTTGAATGAAATAATTTTACAGATTATTATTATTTTTTTTACAAAGGTCTATTAGATGATATTTGTGACTTGGAATATATTTTTAAATATTTTTTTGTGGGAGCGAGGATTAAGAATAATATAAAGTTTAATTGGATTAGTTGTGACAAGATTTGTAGAGAGCTATTGAAAGGAGGATTAGGAATAAATAACTTGAGAGTCTATAATGTGACTGGTGGGAAAATGATTTTGGAGAATGCAAATGAAAACTAGAGATAATGATTTTAGGAAGCAAGTGGTCTTTTAAGTGTTTTGAATTAGGTGCATGATATTTATTTGGAGAACGTAGATTTTGAGACGAATTCAAAGGGAGTTGTTGATATAATTATATCATATCAATAAAGGGGATGTTTCAGATTTTAGCATCAAATTAAATTAATTATAATGAACACAATTTTTCTATTTGTATTTAAAAATCTCTTGTGACAAAGAAGACAATTTGCATCTTTAATTAATTTTTATATTTTTATTGATATCTTCACTGATATTCAATATATTATTGTTAATGAAGTGGTAAATTTTCCGTTTTATCAAAAACAATGATGCACGATAAAAAAACTAACAATAAAAGTGAAAAAGACACAATATTATTTGGTGTTTCTATTCAAATTGACACAAATTCAAAATAGTAGAAATTAACCACTTTTTGTAACTTTATTTTCTTATATCAAACACGGAAAATATTTGGAT
>JBBPBT010001185.1:2613589-2632314 GCA_037974875.1 Cicer bijugum
ATAATATTTAATTCATCATTTGTTAAAAAAACATTAAATTTTTGTATGAAAGTTGTTAAATATGTCATAAACATTATTGTAAAAAATTGTTAAAAAATTTGAGAGATACATAATAGTTGGTTTAAAATCTGGAACATAAAATGAAAAGAAAATTATTTATGGAACTGAAAGTTGATTAAATTTTTATAAATACTAAAAATAAAATAGTAAAATTTTATGGGGACTTAAATCTTATTTAACCCTTAAAATAACTAAGTAAAACAACAAATAAAGATCATAGACCCACAATAATGTAAGGAAAAAGAAAAACACACAAATATTTTATAATAATTTACAATAATTGTTTCTACATCTATTTATCCTCTTAAAAAAAATTCATCCTTGAAGAGTCAGAGACTTAATACACAAATAATTTTACTCCATCTTTTCAAGACTTTGAGTATTTTTAAAGTTATTATGAGTAGATTATTGTTTGAAGCTTCTCCAAGTTTACTATAAATGAAACCTCTAGATTCTTGAAGAATACCGATTTCATCGCTTCTTAAGTTGAGTGTTCTTTTCTCTGACTCTCTTGGCTAAATATTAATCAAGCTCTCTTCAGACCAACTAGAAGTGCTGTCTCTAGATTTTTTGAAGATTCCTATTGATTTAGTTTATACAGTGCATGTCTATGCTTCCTTTTATACAAAGGTTGATGCCACAAATAGGCTTCCCTTGATACAAAGATTATTGCATAATTAATTATTGTTAGTGTTAAGTATGACTCATAGATCGAACAGGTGAAGATAGTGAGACCCCTGTCTTTGAGTTTGGCCGAAATTCGTTAACATTTTGTGTTCTTTGCTTTGAGTTTTTCGTTTTCTATTCTTTTAGACTAAGTTGTTGTTCGTGTAGTCTTATAACACAAAGTGACAAAAATTAGTAATGAACAAAAAATTTCTTTTTAAATCGAGTAAAATTAAAGTAAAAAATTGATTAGTATCTTTTAACTTTGTGATTATAGATAATTTTTTATACATTATAATGAATAATGACCCACAAATCATTACACGATGTTATTGTAATAATATCCATCATGTGTAAAACTTCGAAGGTGGTTGGAGTTGGTTAGTGTTGACTATTAACGGTGAAGTACCACCGAGCAGCTTTCTTTTGAAACTTGATAGATAAAAATGAATGTTTATATTATTTTTGGGTGAAAGCCACACTTTTATAGTAGAATTTCATAAAAAGGGTAACCATGAAGGCGGTTATACCATTGTTACTCAAACCGTGGTGTTGTTGAGTCGTCATAAGAACTTTGATAAATAGAAAAGAGAATATACTTAGAATCTTGATCAAGTTTCAAAGGTTCTCCACGTTGGTCATCATTGCCTAATCGATTTCTCTTCTTCATATCCATAATTGACTTATCTTACTTTTCCTTGTACGTGTTATTTGAGGCATTGCAGCTTTCATTTTGGGAGGACATAATTAGTATAATGTTATATTTCCCCCACTTAGGAGATTTTAACTAGGCCCTAGCAATATTTCACTAAGATTCTTGTTTCTTTTATGCTTGTCTTAATGTGTAATGTCATCATTCTCTAGTATCATCATATATATCATTATGCATGTGTTCCTTTCTATCAATCATTGATATTGCTCCCTTTTCATACTCCACTTGTGCTTTGGTCATCAATATTTGCAACCATACTCCACTTGTGCATGTTCATGACAAATTCAAAAGGCAATAATTTATTAACTCTGACATATGTCAACACCGACATTTTAATTACATTTAATTAATTTATTTTAATCAAATTATTATCAACACTGACTACTTTATATATATGTATATAGGAATCTTTGAAACCAATAGAATTATAAGGATTTTTGGGTCTGTAGCTAAACTTGGACGGTAAAAAATAATTTGTCTCCCATACACCACGCCTCCAATTTGTAATTATTTAAGCCCCGCCATTGGTCATGCACAAACGAAATAATAATGTAGTAAAAAAGAAAAAATAGATTTGGAATAATAATGTAGTAAAAAAAGAAAAAATAGATTTGGACTATTAATTTCTAATAAGTATTTGTCTCTTAATCTTATTTGTAACATTAGGTATGTATTTATAAAGGGACTAAGAAGATTCATGAATAGAATTATTCCTAATATAGTTACATGGGGTTCTTCATTCATGTATGGCTTTAGATTAATCCTTACATTAAGTATATGAGAACCATGTTTCCTATCGTTGGATTAAAGTTTTAGAAGACAAGCATTGCATTGATTTCATCTTTTTTGAAGTTGAATGCTTTGATACCAAAGGTGAAGATGAGTGCAAACAACAGTGAGAAACTAGCCACAACAATTGCAACCACTCCTAGGAAGTCATGTTCAAAACCAAAGTAACTCCTCACAAATTCTTCAACCCTTTGACCATTCTCAAGTGTGTCCCTGTTGTCACCATATTGTGAAGCCACCAATCCATACAATGTGCATGCAACAGGACAAACCCAATAGTATCACTTCCACCATATTGGTATTCTCTGTCATTGTTATAAATCAATTTTCAAAGTTAGTTCATTTTATTTTATTATTTATTAAAGTGGTACTAATTGCCATTTTGTAATTGTCTCCAAAAGGATTTGAACTCTGTCCAGGAAGTAAAAGAACCAAATTGAACAGTAACAGTTCCATAAACTGAATCGAACTATTAATAGTCTGTTCCAAACTGAACTGGTATAAAGGTTCGGTACACCAACTATGTATTTCCGAACTGAACCAAAATTACATATACAAAAAATGAACTATATACCTTTTCGAAGAGCCAAACTGATTCTTTTGAACTGATCTATATTGAATTGCCATTATAAACTAATAGCAGGACTCTTAAAAAAACCAAAAATCGAACTGTACTAGTTATTAAGACTATTTAAAAATACTTAAAAACTGCTAAACCGAACTATACTGAAAATAACCGAACAGTGACAGATCGTTCACCAACCTAAACTAGATGAACTGGTTCAGTTTGGTTTGTGAACTGCACATCACAATTCGGTTTTTTTTTTTTTTTTTCCGACATAGTTTGGTTTAGCGGTTCAGTATTTTTTACGATTTTAGTTACGAAGTCAAATAATTAGCATTAAAATGACACTTGATAGTTGATGTCATTTGTGAAAATAGATGGTAAGAAAGGTTGTTAGTTGTAACTTACAGATAAGGGAATGATGAAGCCTGAGAAAAGGCACCATATTGTATAGAATGAGGTGGATAATATGCCAGCAACATGTGGATTTGCAGTTATGGCCATTGTCATCATACCATAGTAGGTATAATATAAGAAACTAAAGTAGGTGAAGAAGAGATTCCACAAAACTTTTGATGTTGTCCACTCAAATCCCATCATGGCATATACTATGATCCCATATACAAGAGCCTGAACCAAGATGTGGGGAAGCTCTATAATAACCTGCAATACATAATAAAAAATTATTGAGTTCCACAACTCAATTTCATTAGTCCTTGACAACTCTTCCATTGAATGATTGGTTTAGTGAAGTAGACCCATATCTCTTATTTTTGTCTATTATTTATTGATTGTCCATGTTGCGTATGACTCATATTTACAAATAAGGTTGAGTCAAAAAATTATTTACTGATAAGTGTGAATAGACGCTCGAGTATAGCATAGTGGATTATTTAAACACAACTTGTACTATTTAACTCTAAGTATTGCACAATAGGAAAACTACAACAACCACTCTGATGTCAGAGATATAGGCACAACTGACCAAATTTTGTGATCAATCATTGTATTCTTGTGTGTATAACCAAACTCTTATCAATTATTGTGTTTTTTTTATAGGTTTATTTATATGTTTTCGTAAGAGTTGGATTTGTTCTAACATTCCATTACTCCATTAATTGTGTTAATAGCCCAATAACTATTTGCCAATTCATCTAGAGTAGTGATAAGCATGAAAATTAACAATGGAGTAATACCTGTGCAAGAGCATATGGCAAAGCTGAATACATCCCTGCAGCTCTTTCTCTATAGAAGACTGTTCTCTCAATTGCTACTATTGGTTGCACTGAGGCACCATTTACAACCCCTATGAAGGTAACAGCAGCATACATTGATCCCATTGCATTGAATAGATCTTGCTCCTTTCTCCTGTGACTATCAATCATTTAACATGGTAAGGATTTTGTTTTGAATTTCATTTTTCATGCTTTAGTTATATATTGTGTCAATGTAATGCATCAATTTTCATATACCTTTTCAAGCCAACATCCCAAAAAATCAGGCCAAACAATAAATCTGTCATTATAGTAAATAGGAGTCTAACTGCTGTATACGATGTATTCCTCCAATATGACAAATGTTGTTTCCATAGACAAGCTATACATTGTGCTACAAATGTCTGTGAATATTGAGCATCAAAGTGTGGATCTTTTGAACCTTGACAAGGAAAACTAAGCTCCTGTATTAAATGTTTATTTCTCCTAAAAACAAAATCATAAATTTCAGTGAGAAATATATGCATATTAGGTTAGATAAGGTGAAATAAATAACTGGTTGTCTCCAATATTTGCTGTTTATTATGTTAATCAAGCACAATGAAGTGTAAGCTCGGAAACTAACCGATGCAGTTCTGAGTTTTTGTACACATCAGTGAAATTGACCTTAAGATTTGCCTCTTTTCCAGCTGATGTAACTTCCAACATCCAAGTTGCAGGATTATAACCATCTTTGATCTTAGGAACTCCTTCAATAGCCTATAGTATTTATGCACTAAGTGAATATGCCAATACTACAGAAGCTATACTAATATGCTCAATCTCATATACAATTGACTCACCTCAAAGTACTGGATCAGATTGGAACAATGGTCGCCTATTTGACCGGCATATATCTGCTCCCCTCCTAACTTCAGAAGTAGCATCTGAAAAAGTTGATATCGAAGCACTTAATTCTTCAATATGTAGTACTTAAAACAAAATGGTGATACCGAGAGTTCTTACCTCATCAAAGGCATCAAATAGGTCAATACTTGGCTGATGGATTGTGCACACCATGGTACGTCCAGTGTCCACGGTGTTCCTTACTGTTCTCATTACAATTGCAGCTGCTCTAGCATCAAGGCCGGAGGTTGGTTCGTCCACGAATATTACCGACGGATTGGCAACTAGTTCAACTGCAATTGTAAGCCTCTTGCATTGTTCAGTTGAAAGTCCATTCTCACCTGGCAATCCAACAAGTGCTTGTCTTAATGAGTTAAGCTCTACAAGCTCCATAACTTCCTCAATGAACATCTGCAACACATAAAATCTAGTTAAATTTAATGAGCTATCACGTCTCTAGACTTAAAGAATTCTAAAAGATTACTAACAGTCTGCAACCGATTTAGTTCAATGCACTCTGAGCAATCTTATAGTGTTTAAATCTTAGTTTAAAGTCTTGTTTGAATAAACAACTTTAATGGTTTAGCATAAGTGTTTATTATTAAACAATTTCAATAACAAAAGACAATCTATATTTAAAACACGACGTTCGTGCCTCTAAGTTGGAAATAAAATAATTGTACCCTTCTAGTTGCACGGTCGACTTCAGGGGATAAACGAAGCCATGCAGAATATACCACAGATTCATAGACTGTAACATTGGGCGAGTGGATATCGAATTGTTCGCAATATCCTGATATGCGAGCAAATGTTTTTTGACTCTTTGGATAGCCAGATACTGTGATGCTTCCTTCAATATATCCACTAGTTTTTCTTCCAGATAAAACATCAAGTAGAGTAGTCTTTCCAGCACCACTTACACCCATTAGAGCTGTTAGGACTCCTGGTCTAAAAGCATCACTAACACCCTTCAAAAGTTCAAGACGATCCTCACAAACTCCTTGACTTTTCAGTTCCTACAATTAAGATGTGTTAGAATAAAACAACGACCCCGGATCAAAAGAAGCAGATACGAAAAACGTAAACAAGAAACAAACAAGGTCTGATCACGGAGTTCTCTATTTGTGCCTACATCTTTGACTGCAGAATGACTTTAGTTCCTTTCTATAATTCAAGCTTAGGGTTACAAATTACAACTTGTTTTTAAATTCTACATTTCAGTTTACAGTGAACTGCACAAGTTTATGAGTCATACAAAAAAAATAATACTCAAAATGTTATGACAATTTTAAGTTTGATTCTCCATTCCTTTTTTCCCTTTAAGGAAGTTGGGATAGAAGATTGATGAGAAATGCTTAGACACACAAAATCATGGAAATATTGTTGATAAAAAGAGCTTCTCCCTATGACCTTGTAACTAGAATAATTAATTCACATCATAAGTATATCTTAAAAATAAGTAATGTACCTGTGGCATGTCAACAGAATATCTGATATCAACAAAAGTGAGGGATAAAGGTTCAAAAGGAAGAACCATGCCTCTTCTTCCACTACTGTTAGCTAGGTTTTTCACCAACTCTTTCGGTATATGAGTTGGATGATAGATCAACTTCATCCATCTTTATATCTGATTTTTCATCAAAATAATTATGTTATGGTTTGAATACAATTTTTTAGCTACAAATAAATTAACTATAACTTATGAGCTAAAGGACTCACCAGAAGAGCTCTTTTGTGTTTGTGATTGAAAGAACTCTTCAGCTGTTGAAGCATTTTCCTCTTGCAATTTCTCTTGGGATAAGCCTGCTTGATCCTTTCTGAATGCTGCAAAGACAACAATACCATATCCAATGATAAAAATTTATGTGATCAGGAAAAAAAAGTTCAAGTAAAGCTCACATGATAAAATGAGAAATAAAGATCAATGTACTTACGACTGAGACAATGCAAAGCCAATGCGAAGAGAAAATTAAAAAGAAAAACATAACCAATCAAAGCTCCAATTCCAATCCAATACCAATAAGCTTCTGGAAAAAATCTGCGAGATTTTAGCATCAATACTCCCAAGGTTTCACTTGAATCAGGCTTAACCTGCAAAATTCAAGGAAATTTATCTTACATAAAAATATCATTCAAAAGCTCATGAATTTCCTAAACATTAAAAACAAGTTTTGGTTACCTTTCTCCAACTATGGCCAAGAAATTCATTCACAGCAATAGCATTTTGTCCATACATCAACGGCGACGACCAATAACCCCACAAAAACCATTTGTTCACATCTTCTAATGCACACATACAATGTTATCATAAGAAAAATTGAATTCATCAGCAAATTTTAAAGTTACATTACCATTTTCCTATCTTGTACACATTCTTAAAGGCAAAAGAACAGCTATATCGTAAGAAAAATTCATTACATTAGTCAAGTTCATAGTTAAACTGCAATTTTCTTACCTCTTGAAATAACAAATCCTCCCAAAACTGTAACTCCAAGTAGTGAAAATGTTCCAAATGTGTTTGCTACTACAATATCCCTTCCTAATGCTGCCATAAACCGAAATATTTAGCTACCTACGAGTGTTATTGGTATTTTGAGGATCCATGGCGGAAGTGAATAAGCCCATGAAGGATAGAAAAGTAGGTCTCTTTGTTTGTAAAACACAGGAAGTTTCATGATTGTCGTATTTAGCTGATATTCCATTGAACATTGCTACTGTGACTGTGAAGAATAGTGCTCCCATGTAAGTTTCTGCATCTTCAATGGTAGAGTGGTACATCTTCTTTCGTAGAAATAATGTAATCGTCAAGGTAGCTAAATAAGTAAGCTGAGAAAGATGAACAACACTTGCTTAATGACACATGAAACTGTTCGAGCAGCGATCCAAGTTCAAAAGAAAATAGATATGAAAAAATGCAAATAAAAAACACACAAGGTTTGATCACGGATTTCGGCCAATATAAAATGTATCAGTGCTTGATGTTACTCACTTGGGTGGCTTTGAATATGTAGACAAACGAATTTCGCCTCATAAGCAATAATCCTCTGCTAGCACAAGCTCGTAGCAGCTCCTTCTTGTTAATACCATATTTCTTTGTGATCAAGACGTTTGAATGAAATTTAGTCTTGTCGAAAGGATCAGCAAGATCTTCTCTAAGTTGTTAACCGACGTGAAACGATTCGAACGCTTGAGCGAAATCTTTGACAGTGACAAATTTTCTTGATGTCACCTATTTCATAACATGACAACAAAACTACTAACTATATATTAATAAAAAAGAGGCCATGTTTTTAAAAGGAAGATTAAAAGTGAATGAATCAAACTCATACTTCTTGTAAGAAATCAACAACTCCTTTTCTTTCAGGACACTTGAATCCCATTGATTCAAAAAACTCAAGTACATTTTCTCTTGGTCCTTGATACACAATTTGTCCATCTGTGAGAAGTATTATATCATCAAATAATTCATAAGTTTCTGGTGCTGGTTGTAGCAATGACACAAGTGCAGTTCCATTTAGAATATGGACCGATTGCTTTATTGGGCTGACTATTTGAAAAGTTGTTGACCTGTCCAAACCATTTGATATCTCATCCATGAATTGTCAATAGAATTGGCAGTTTCGTAATCATTAATTGTGCAAATTTGATTCTATTTGTAATTATGTAATTATTATTCCAATTAATTAGTTAGCCGTTATAGTAAGACCCAAATCGTTATGTAACAACATTATTTAAAGGAGAATTCTCCAATTGGAAAGGACACAATTTACAAATCAGAAATTCTGAGTTTAACATGATATCACACTAGGTTGCAATCCAAATCCAAAAGGCATCTTTGTTACTCAACACAAATATATTCAAGATTTAATTCATCTAGCCGGTCTTACCAACGCCATTGTTGTTGAAACTCCCATGGAAGTTAATATCAAGTTAAGACGAGATGAAGGTGAACTTATGACAGATCCCACGTTATATCGGAAGTTGGTTGGCAATCTTATCTATCTTACCATTACAAGATCCGATATCTCTTTTGTTGTCCATACAGTCAGTAGATTCATGCAAAATCCTAGACATTTGCATCTTTCAGCTGTACAAGGAATCATCAAATACTTATTGGGTACTCCTAGTCGCAGTCTCTTCTTTCCTAATAGTTCAACAATACAACTTCAAGCATACAGTGATGCTGATTGGGCTGGCTGCCCATACACAAGAAAATCTACCACCGATTGGTGCATGTTTTTAGGTGATGCCCCTATCTCTTGGAAGTGCAAGAAACAAAATTTTGTATCTAAATCCTCTACTGAAGCAGAATATCATTCCATGTCTGCAGCATGTTCATAAATTATTTGGTTGCGCGATCTTGTTTCGGAACTTGGTTTTTCACAAACAAAACCAACTCCATTGCATGTTGATAATACAAGTGCCATACAAATTGCAACCAATCCAGTATACCATGAAAGAACAAAGCACATAGAAGTCGATTGTCATTCAATTAGGGAAGCCTATGACCGCAAAATTATTACTCTTCCTCATGTCTCAACATCAATTCAGTTGGATGATGTCTTCACTAAATCATTGACACGTCAGTGACATAATTTTCTAATCAACAAATTGGTGCTGGTGAAATTGATGCTTATAGATTCACCAACATCAATTTGAGGGGGGATGTCAATAGAATTGGCAGTTTCGTAATCATTAATCGTGCAGATTTGATTCTATTTGTAATTATGTAATTATTATTCCAATTAATTAGTTAGCCGTTATAGTAAGACCCAAATCGTTATGTAACAACATTATTTAAAGGAGAATTTTCCATGGAAAAGGACACAATTTACAAATCAGAAATTCTGAGTTTAACATGAATAACACCTTTATAGGTCCAACCAGCATCTCACCTTCACCAAAAATTATTAATCAATAAGCCTTATTATAAGTTTCAAATTAAGGTTTTAAGTTTATTTGTCATGTTTTTCTTGTCAAATACTTCATCTGGAATGAAATATAAGCAAAAAGAATAATTGAAAAGCTGATGTATCTAATATTAAATTAAGACTAGATACATTATTTAAAATCATATACATTAATTTTTTTAGTTATCCTTTTTGCTTATATTTCGTTCTAGAGGGAGTAGAATTTACCTGTAGTGAGTCGCTTTTTCTCCCCTCCCGATATACCTCTTAATATTTGATATCTTACCATTATGTCACCGCAAACTTCAAGTCCTAAAATCTGCCACATTTCACCAAGGAGGAAATTAAAACCTTTTCTTGTTTCACAAGTCAACTATATTTGGTGAATCAGTATGATCTTGTAACTTCAATGAATGAAAATCAAATCTCCTTAAAAATTGTTGTTAAATGGTCATTAATGTCAGTTTAATTTATAATAATATTCATCTTCCCCAATTTTTTTGAAAAAATACGTGTCTTCTAACTATATCTCGTGAACGTGGACCATTACCTTGAGAATGTAGCCAATGACCACAATGGTTTGTTGTCCTACTATTGCTGCTTCCTACATATTTTAGACATAATTGATTACTAGTTAATAAATAATGCAACTTCTTCATAGTGCAACATGTTCACCATTTTTCAAACATAAGGATTTAAAACCTAGTTTTAAACTTTAATTATTACCTTCATATAAGCATTAATATCAGAATCTGGTTCAATCATTGTTTCCTTCTCTCTTCTCAGTAGTTCAGTCCACATTTCTGTATAGTTGTGAAATTCAACTATGATTAAGATCCGCTTAGAAGATTTGGATTTATTTGGAACTAGTAAGACACCCATGCATTCACATTTCATTACCGTAATATGTCCAACTCCTTGACATCTTGCTGAGAAAGCTAGTGTTTCTCTGACAGTCATTTCACCAATGTGATTATCATATTGACTTATATAAGCTGATATCCTTTGTGGAACAAACTCTTCTAGTCCTTCTCCATTATATGTTACTCTCCCAAAATGCTGAAGTTTCATCACCAATCAAAATTAGTTATTGTAATTCAAATATTATTCAACTACTTACAAATTTGGTTTTCTTACTTTTAAATCTTTACCAAGTTTTCCAGCCAAGGCCAAAAGCAAAGTTGTCTTACCAGAGCCTGGTGTCCCTAAAAGCAATGTCATTATGCAAAAAGTCCATCATCAGAACAAGAAAAGATCTAGGTCTTCAACACTTCCGATGAAGTGTGTCCGGTATTCGACACTGATACATGTGGTTACATACAATTAATTGTATTTTCTAAAATTATTATCGGTGTCAACTTGTCAGTGTCATGTCTGGTGTCTGTATCTGTGTTTTAGAATATAAGTAAAACACAAAATGAAAAACAGAAAATTTCTTTAATTCACCTTCTTGGCTTTATGATTCCACTAACATTCTGATGGATACATAACTGTTTCTTTGGACTTGGAATTATTTGAACATAATTCAAAAACCCCTAAACAAACAAAAAAAGCAGCATAGAATGAATAATCAATCAGATACAATCCAATGAATAAAGGAGAAACATTATGCGCAGTATTGAATTAACTACCTCTATCACATTTACAAAGAAGTTAAGTAATGTAGGCAATGCTCTGCTTCCAACCTAAACTTGTGCGTCCACATTTATGTCCTCAAATCAAACTTCTATTGTTGGAAGTTCCAGTCCAACTCTGTGCAAGATTAGTTTGACTCAGAAGTATAAGAACAAGATATTTCAATCAAATCTTCAAAGTCAATGCTTCAGAAAAAGGATGTTTTCAAAAGACTAAACATTTCAATTATTTTGATGTGGTTCTCAAGATTGTTGCATACCAAGCTCAATACACAAAAACTTCTATTTCAAATTGGTGGTGTGATTCATGAATTATATCAAGAGTCTCATTAGACAAATTTCTCGTCAAAAAGAACATAACTATCTCTGGTTGTTTACGTAAGATAAAGTTGAGTTAACAAAAGTTGATCTATCTGAAATTTTGGACTAAATACATCAATTTTTATCGACTCAACTTTTTTTAATATTTAGAACTTATGAGAGTAATTTTTGATTAAACTTACTAAAAAAACTACTATGAAAAAGAATCTTGTAATAATTACTAGTTTTTAATCAAAAAGTTTAGGTGAGTTAGTCTCAGCTCAACGACACTTTAAGCTTCACCGCTGAAAGAGCGTTTTCAGAGTTACTTACAGATTACTCAGACAACAAGATCTTTACATAAACAAGGGATTTCAAAATCTCTTTCAATAAAATTTCTTCAAAAAGATCTATGAGCTTAAAATAATTTATTTTCACTTAAGTACTAATCATAAATAATTCTATTTTCCCAAATAAATTCCATAAGTTAAAAGCTAATCAAAATGGAATCTATATATGAAAGTATATACCTGTCCATTCTTTCTCTAATTTTCAACAAGAACTTTTCATTATCTTCTTCAGCAATTTTCACAAGTCTCTCTAACAAATCCCTTTTCTCTCTCAATTCAAGTTGCATAGTCTCAATTTCTTTTTCTTTACCTTCATCCTTGGTCTCTACACTTCTCCTAAAGCATGCACGTTTAAGAACTCTTTCTATTGCAACACACTTCAAAGCTTTTTCATAATCTTCACGTTCAGATTTTGAGAAAACATCCATGCAATGGTTTCTCCATATTTTAGTGTCATTTATCTCCATTAATTTATCTTATATATACAAAAGTATATGTTATTGATGTGAATAATAAACCTTGAGCATAATTTATGTTGCTCTAGAGTTTTGTGTGCTATTTTTATGCTTGTGGTATTTATAGAAGGGGATTAATAAGAGTGGAAAATTTTGGGATAAGGGAAAAGTACAAAATAAAGACAGAATTGAATTTATGTTATATGCACTAAAAACTATGTTGGTGTAGAGGACATTTTGTCCTTTTGATTTTGAATTTCCATGCGATTTATTACTTCAAATGATAAATCAAAGCAACACAATCTCCCATTATTATTATCTCTTACTCCCTCCTCTGGTCCCACAATAAATTACTCATTAATAAAAAAAATTGTTCCCACAAACCATTAGTAAAAAAAAAATTTGTTATAAAATGTACAATGATTTCAGTTAAATTTTTTCTTTTCAATTATACTATCTAATTAATATTATTCACATCATGTTTAATTTTTAATGTAATATCAACGTTTACAATATACTAATTTTAATGAAGATAATTTCATAAATAAATTATATTTTTTCTCTTATTTAAATATGTGTAAAATAATAAAATGACTTATTACATTGTGCTTGTGCTGCGTCATATTCCAATTTTACATTTTTCTTTTTTTTGGGACTTTTTATACTATATTATATATAACATGTTAGAAAGAAAGAAGGAAAAAACATACAGCTAGCCTGAATGCACCAGATTATTTAAGAATTCATTATAATCAATCTATAAGCTTCCAACAATAAAAATTTAAAACTGAAATTGGCAATTCTCTTTGATATTGCATGGTAGTATGTCTCCTTTAATCTAATTTTTTTGTTATAAAAAATAATTATAAGATGGTTTAAATGTATTATAATTGTAATGATGTCAAATCTAACTCTAAGAATCCATAAGTGTTATAACTTTTATGAGAGACTTTTGTCACCTCTTAAAAGCAGAGTCAATCAAAGACATATGAAGAATTTTAAACTAAATGTATTATTCAATTATAGCATATTGATACTTTAAGTTTAAAGTAATTTGTTTTGATAATTTTACCTTTGTGTCGATATTGTTTAAAAGTTAAAGTTAACTAGGAGTGATCGTGGTTTGGTTTGAATTATTTTTAAATTGAATTATTTTTAAATTGAATTATTTTTAAAGTAAAAAAAAGAATATAATCTAAGTTAAATTGTCTTTTTATAAAATATGATTCAATGAGATTTTTATTAATGAATAATTACATATTTATATTATGCCAAATGATATATTACACACAAAATGGACATTTGTAAAATTATTTTGTTGAAGGATATTTCAGATATCTTTTTCAGAACTTTCACTTGGGATTTTGAAAGGGGCAGCTTCTACTGGTTGTTCTGGATGCGTTATTATGATTTGTCTTAGAGGTGGGTGTTCAGACTGGATTTTTTGTCCAGTTGCTAAATCCCATTCTGGAGTTTTGTTTCTGGTTGTTATGGGATTAATAGAACCTAGGTTTTGTTTGAAGGGATAAGAAATTTGGTTTTGTTTAGCATAAATTTCAAACCATTCAAAAAATAGAATATGAGTCTTGTTTTGTAAAATGAACTTGTAAAATTCATTCTGAATATCTTGTCTTTGTTTTAGAAAGTTTTTGAAGAACCAAGTTTTTTTTTCCCGTATTTTTGTTAGCATAAAAATCGTTATGGAGAATAGTTTTATCAACTTCAAATTCCTTTTCTATAACATTGAGTTCATTTACAACATTTTCAGTTATAGTAGAAAAAGATGGTGAAGTTGGTGGAGAAATGTTTTGTTGCTCCTCATTAGTGTTTTGAGGTGCTATGTAAATTTGGTGAGGTATATTTGTGGAGTAGTCAACGTTTTGAAAGAAAGCACTTGGTATGCTGGAACATGAAAAACGTGGTTTTGTAAAGTTTTCTAGTTTTTGAGGCAATTGTATGATTAGAGGTGGTCTGGAGGAACTAGCATTAAAAAACCTGGCACTAGAAGTTTTTGAAAAACTTAGTTTTACCCTACCGTCATTGTATTGTATGACTTCTTTAAGATTGTTGTTTGGTTTAGATTGTTCAAGAGGCTCTGGTCTACCAGCTCCTTCTAGAATCCATTCTTTAGGGAGATCAATATCTTTCTAAAGGATGGTTTTTGGAATAACAGTGTTGGCTTTTGTTAGGTCAGTTTGTAAAAATAGCGTTTTGCCCTTTTTGTTTTCAATATTTTTTGTTGTCGTAAAGGCTGAAAACATTGCTTTGTAATTATGAGTTTTGATTTGTAATATGAGAGATTTTGTGATGTTAGGATCATTTAAAGATAAAGAAAAATTTGGATAACATCCAAACCAAATTGGTCCTTGACATAGACTAGATTCAACTGTACTTATTATTGAATCTTGAAAGTTCAAGAACCTTGCATACCGTAGGACACATAGGATTGAAGTGTTTAATCCTTCCCTTGTTAGAGGTTTTATACCCACTTGAACAAGACCTATATGTATGAAATTATAGTTCCTGTCAGCGTGTTTTTTGAGAGTTTTTGAAGAAAGACGATTTATTGTTTCAAATGGGTTAGAAAGAGTAACATCACGTTCCTTTGTTTTGATAACATAATCAGTTTTTAAGAGATTTTTGAAAAGATTAGATACGTAGACCTCATCCTTTTTAGTTTTTGGGATTTGCCAGTTGTTTATGGATTTTTGGAAGTCTTCAATAGCGATTTCTTCAATATTGATGGGTTCCCTTTTTTCTGGAAAATCTTGGGTAGAAGGAGTTGAGAAAGAAGAAGTTCTACAAAAGAGATTATTCATATTTAAAATTTTGTCTTTTTATTTTGAAGAAACTTTCAAGGATTCATTGCCCTTAAACGCCTGTTCATCGGCTTAAATACGGGACTTACAACCCAGAAACTATTATTCTTCAAGATAAACTTTCAAGATTTTAAATATTTATAAACCGCTTTTGTTTTACCTATTCCCTCCAAGTCTGATACCAACGGATCTCCTTTTATAAATTCAATTTAAAAATCAAAAATACTAAGGATTGCTTGTCATCTGGCAAAAATTTGTTTTGATGCAATGTTTTGAACATCTTTTTATAAAACTTCTTTTGCAGATTTGCAATCAATTCGAAGTAAAAATTTTTGGTTGAGTAAATCACTTTGAAATTTTGTAATGCACATGACAATTGAAAGAATTTCTTTTTTAATAGTAGAGTAATTCTTTTGGCAATCATTCCAATGTGCAGATGTAAATTGTACAATGCATTCTTTGTTATTTGTTTAAGGATACCCCCATATCCTATGTCTGAAGCATCCGTTTCAACAATTTTTTGGGCTTATGGGTCAGCTAAATGCAAACAAGGTATTTCTTTGACTTGTTTTTTGATTATTTGTACTATTTTTGTGTGTTCTTCAGTCCATGCGACATGATTTTTCTTTAATCTATCGTGAAGAGGTTTTGATATCCTATTGATGTTAGGACAGAAATCTAAAACATAGTTCAAAGACCCTAAAAGTCTTTGTAATTGTGTTTTGTCAAAGATTTTGTCAGGAAATTTATCTGCGAAGGATAAGGATCTCTCAATGGGTGTAATAGTGCCTCGAGAGATGTAATGTCCTAGGAAATGGATTTTTGTTTGGAAAAGTGAGACTTTGGATTTTGAAACAACCATTCCATTTTTCGTAGTGATCATTAAAAATGTTCTAAGATGTTTGAAGTGTTGTTCAATAGTTTCTGAGAATATTAAGACATCATCAATATAGACAATGCAGAATTTTGAAAATGGATTAAAGATTTCATTCATAGTTCTTTGGAATTCTGAAGGAGCATTCTTTAATCCAAAAGGCATTACCGTCCATTCATATTGACCAAAAGGGACCGTAAAAGCTGTTTTATAACGATCTTTTGGATCAATTTGTATTTGCCAAAATCCTGATTTCATGTCAAATTTTGAAAATACAGATGAAGAGTGTAATTTTTGTAAAAGATCTTTTTTGTTTGGAATCGGGTAACGAATCCATTTTAAAGCTTTGTTTAAAGGTTTGTAGTTTATGACCAGCCTTGGTGTACCTCTTTCTATTTCAGAATTTTTATTCACATAGAAGGCTGCACAACTCTAAGGTGACCTAGATTTTATAATTAGACCATTTTGTTCTAGGTCTTGGATTTCAGCTTTGCAATGTGTTTCAAGTTCGTAATTCATTTGAATAGGTCTAGCTTTCGTTGGGATTTGCTTATCGGAAAAGCCATTCTCATATGGTAGGTCTACCATATGTTGTTTTCTATTCCAAAAAGCATTTGGTAAATCTGAACAGATTTCGTTTTCAATTCTCTTTTGGAGATCTGAAATTTTTTGTTTTACGAAACTATTTTGTAATTGTTGTTCGGTTTTGAGAAAAGAAACATCTTGTTTTAAGAAATATAAATGTTTTTCTTTTCCCTGGATTAAACAATTTAATTCAGATTTGTAAACAGAACAAGCTTTTAAAAGATTTAAATTCTTTGTTCTGGGTTTTTCAATAAAAGGGAAAATGATTTTGGCTTCTTTTGTTTTGCAAGAAATGTTGTCATAGTTGACTGAGTAGGGAGTTATCATGTTAATGAAAGGAGTCCCTAAAATGACAGTATGAGTAATATTTTCCAACAAAACAAAAGGAGTTTTGGTTGAAACATTACCATTTTTAATGGAAGCTTCAGTTTTACTTTTTATAATCATGTTGGAGTTATTAGCCGCAACAAGTTTTTCATTAGATTTTTGTAGAAATCTATTTGGTACAATGCTACTTTTTAAACAATTTAAATCTGCTCCAGTATCAAAAAGTGCAATTGTTTCAAATTTGATATCTTCAGAAAAAACTAAATTAATTTTTATCAAATATTTTCTTGTTGTTATAGTTCTTAAAACAAACAAGAAATCCTCTGGGATTTCTTCTAAGTTTTCATATTTGTTAGAATATTCTTCATTTTCTCTTTCTTCTTCATCTTATTCTTGGTCAGAAGAGGTTTGATTTTGTACCTGAGAAAGAAGATTTTGAAGAATGTTTGAATCAATTTCTTGTTTTTGTTTAAGAGTTTTTAACTCTTGTTTTACGATTTTAATCTCTTCTTGAAGAGATTGAACTGTGACATGAGCTTGTGACTTTCCTCTTTTTCCTAAGATATTTGTTAGGTCATAAGTGGTCTTAGGAAGTAATTTTGATGAGGATGTAGGAGGTTGGCCTTATTTTGATTCAAAAGTATTTAAAAGTTTTCTTGTTATTTCTTTTTGAAGTTTTGTATCTTCTACCTATTTTACAATATCAAGAATTAGTTCTTGATCCTTTGTTAAAACATTAATGGATTTTGTACTTGCTTCTGAATCGCTAAGAGAGTCGGAGGCCCCTAGTTCGTCAAACTGTAAAGGTTTAATATTTTATGAAGAACCCATTTCAGAGTCTGTGGCAGTTTCTTCTTTAGAGGTTTCTAAATGTATTGCCTCTATTTTTTGAATTATTTCTTCATCGATTTTCAATTCATGGAGCTTTTTATTTCTCTTGCAATATCTTGAAATGTGTCATGTTTGGCCACACTTATAACAAGTAATTTGTTTTGCCTTTGAGGTTCGGACTTCTTTTGAAAATGTTTTTTCTTGTAAAAATTAGGTTTTCTTTGGTTGTAAGAATTTTGGGGTCTAGATTTTTTATAGAATTCTAGTCTTCCTGGTTTGGTGAAAGATTTTTTGTGGGGTTTTCTATATGGTTTCGAACAAGATCCTTCACAGTGTTTTGAAATATTGGTCATGGGTATTTCAAATTGTTTACTAAAGGATCCTAATTCTTGAAATATTGGTTTTATATATATATATATATATATATATATATATATATATATATATATTATAGATATATCTTATTCAAAATCAATATTACAAAATTGCAAATATCAATTGTGATTGGAACATATGAAATATTTAAAAACTAGTTAAATCAATAAATATTATAAAAAATAAATAATAAATTAATACAAAATCTCAACAACAAAAAAGGTAAAACTTATATATCCAATTGCATTCAATTAGCTTTGATTTTCAACCTTCAATAAAACTCATTAATTATTTGAGTTTATTCACTAAGTTAAAATATCAAAATTATACAAAAAAAACATATATTTTTTTTTCAAAAACTTAAAAATATAAAT
>JBBPBT010001185.1:2640244-2652465 GCA_037974875.1 Cicer bijugum
TTGTCCTTCAGCATTTATATCGAAATTTATGAGTGATTAGTCGGTTTTTTTTAATTGAATTTAATGACTAATAAAATAAATTATAGTCATGGGTAAATGACTAATAATATTATCAAATAATTTATAAATTTATTATAAAATAACTTATAAAATAATTTGATAATAATATAAATTATAAATTATTATCAAATTGTAAAATAATTTATAAATTATAAATTTATTATGAATAATTGTAAAATAATTTTATAATTTATAAATTTATTATAAAATAATATTATTAGATAAAGAGCATTTAGTAATGCTCTTTTATTGTGTTGTCAAATCTAAATTTATTTTCAAAATATTTTTAGAAAAATATAATATGGACAATCTTCTTTGTCTTTTGAGATCAATTAAAACAGATATTTAGGAGTGATTAGTCGGTTTTTTTTATTGAATTTAATGATTAATAATATAAATTATTACCATTGGTAAATGACTAATAATATTATAAAATAATTTATAAATTTATTATAAAATAATTTGATAATAATATAAATTATAAATTATTATCAAATTGTAAAATAATTTATAAATTATAAATAATTGTAAAATAATTTTATAATTTATAAATTTATTATAAAATAATATTATCAAATAGATTTTGGAGGTATTAAAGAAATTGTGGAAGAAAGAGGAAAAATAGAGTAGGATTGAAGGAGATTAGGTATCGGATGATTAAGAGGGGAGAAAGGAGGAGTGGTCCACAGCTTCTTGAATCTTGAATCTTGATTGATGTGGAAAATATTTGTGTAGGTGGCATTCGAGGGTAAGGTGACATTCGAGAGTGAAGTGGCATTTGGGGGTCTATTTTAAATATATATAATAGATTGTAATAGTGTATGTTTTTAATTTGGGCCTTTCCGTTGGGCTTCTGTTTATCAATTTTGTGGTTGCTATTTGCAGCTCTTTACCAAAATCAATATCAACGCACTCCCTATCCGTTGGGCTTTTGTTTATCAATTTTGTGGTTGCTATTTGCAGCTCTTTACGAGAATCAATATCAACACACTCCCTATGTGAAAGATTAAAACATTTTAGTTCATGCGGAAAAACACAAGTCATTTTAGTTTTTGTTGAAATTTCAACATATATGTTTGAATGTTTATTTTTATAGATATATTTACAATATTATAAAATAAAAAATTCACAAAAAATAAATTTAAAATTCGATTTATTTGTCCAACTAAACTTTCACTATTAACAAATACTACTATTACAAACACGTTTCTCCTAGCCCACATAGACTAACCATGTCAATAACTTAAGATAAACACTAAAAGAGACAACTTCGCCCAATATTATTTTAACTTAAGCATTTCGTGGACTTTCAGCAAATTATAAAGAGTAATGAGATCGTGTAATACAAAAGCACGCTTCTCAAACAAAAAGGAGATGAAATTATTTTTCCTAACCTCGGCAATTTTATCAAATTCACTCGTAGCCCTTTTCACTATTTTCAGCAATTTTATAGGATTCTTACCATTTTTGAAACCAACCTAATTTTTAGATTGAAAAGAACAAGAAACCAGTTCTCGATTCAACTAATATATCTATCGTAGTTTTCAAAATTAAGGAGCACACAACACAATGGCAATAACTTGTTTGGTTCTGCATTAAAACTAAATATTCCCATCACAATGCTATCTTTTTACCCATGTTTTTGTGAATTTAAATGTGTTTGATTTTGCGGTCACTAAAATTAATTTTAAATGACTAATTTTGTACAAATAATTTTAATTAAAAGTAAGATTGAATAGAAGAGTTTTTTGTTTAAATATATTTATGTAAAAGTGAGTTAATACAATGAATTTTAACATAAAATTCACATTTAGACTAAAAAACTACAAATTTTAATTTCAAATTAAAATAAATTTGAAACAAAATGAATTTTACAATTCCAGAATCATTTCTGACAACTCTAAACGTGGATCCAAACATAAATATGTCAGCTTCTCACTCGCCACATAACTGTGTTCAAACCACAGCCTCTCACCCGCCATAATAAACGCTCGTTAACTCTTTAAACAAAACGGATAAATTATTTGACTCCTCCATGCAGTTCAACTCTTAAGCTAAGACTGTCCCACCCAATTAAGTAAACAAGAAAACATCAAAAATAAAAATCAAATCCCAAAATTTTCATAACTCACTAGATATGCTATCTAAATGTTATTATTCATATATTAATACAAGTTTCAAAGTAACATGTCAACACTTTTCCTGTTACAAAACCAACTCCAAGTTGGTCTCCTCAGAGTTAGTCCTTTTAATGAAACAATGGACAAGTCATGTGCTCGTCCCCAATGAAGCTTCCTTTTCACTGGCTTTCTTCTTTCACTAAACTATCCTCTTCAGATATGTGCTCAATTACAGGGGTCTCTTTACCGATTCATTGTTTCTAACCAAGCTCTCGGCCGCACAAATACTAGCATTTTTAACTGTCTCTCCGTCATTTGTTTTTGGGGAATCCGTATTAAGAAAATTAGAAGCGGAGATGGTCTCAGCCAGTTGCTTTGGTTTGTTCAGGGCGTGACAGTGTGGGCAGTAGTAAGTGACAAACAGGAAATCCTCTTTCCGAACAAGACCTGACAATAAATAAGCAGATATAAAACACTTCGATGCCAATCCATCATATATATATATATATATGTATGTATCTATGCATGCATATCGAGGAAGAGGCGTATTGTGTGAAAAGGATTAAATATTGGTCATTACACCTTGTCTTGATAAAATAATTGAAACAATAAAAATAAAAATTTGAAGTGATCATGTGACGACCATTTACTATCTTGATATGGTTGCATAGGCAAAATTTATTTCTATTATGCTTGTATAAAAATCCCTCTCACTAGATATATCCCCACACACAGGAGGCCCACATCGAGTAAGAGCACAGAGGTGAAGGGAGTTAGTATTGACCGAACAAATATATAAGTGATGGTCAAGATTGATTTATGCTTAAACTTATTTTTAACCATCCATATACACTTGTATGATAAAGATCAACTTCTCTCCCTCTTTGAGTTTCTGCAAGAGAACAAAAGTTTTAAAATTAAACCAATTCCTCTTACCATTATGCATATAGCAGTTACCACATATGAGCGCGTTAGACTGCACTGGATCCTCACCCACAATCAAAGCTGCAATACGAGCAATCCATCCTCCATAGTGCTTTGTTGAGCTTTGAGGTTGGTGATGCTCAACAACTAAAAGTTCATTCTGCACACGAGTCTGAGTTTGATCGATTCCCCTAGAAGCAACTAATTTTTTATCAGGATGACTTGGGGTAGTTGTCTCCAGGCTAGTGGACTGAGTTTGCACGTGTTTCCGATTTCGAAGTCCAGTAGACTGCACGCGTTCATACTTCTGCAATCACAAGGGATATACACGATAATATTTAAGTAGTTGCAAACAAATATCATCAGTAGTTGCCTTCCAACTTCCAAGAATGTACTTCAAAAAACAGGACTCTACTCAGTTCATATTGAAAAAAGAATCAAGGAGTCTAGAAAAGAATCAAGGATTCTAGTCATAGAATTTATCATATGTGATTTCAATCGTTTTTTGAACGTTGTTGATTAACAAAACAATCATACTCATCTGGTGACTGAGATTAATGAAAAATTTTAGGGAGGCTCAAATGCACGGTTATGTCAACTTCATCCTTCATTAACTCAGTAGTCTCTCCATTAAAAAATTGTATCAATTTTTCTACTTTTTATCCAAGGGAAGGCACCTTTTTCCCTTTATTGGGTGATATGATATCAAATGACGGGGAAGTGATTGTTAGGGAATCAAAAAGTTTGATTGGATTTGTTTGTTCTAGCAGATGCCAACATCTAGTTATAGAATCATATCATATAACTATACTAAAAGGTTTACTTCATAAAATGCACCCAAATATAGCCTTAAGGTTTTAGATAATTAAGAACATGAAATGAACAGATCAATACAGACCCAAACATATTTCAGATGCTACAAACAACAAGGAAACAGGGTGATATTGAAAGCCATGTAACAAGCAATGCATCAAACATTACCTGAATGAGTTGTTGAGTAATGTAATAATTTGTTTTCTCTTTGAGCTCATCAATTTTTGCCTTCCTTTCAGCTCTCAGCCTATCAAGATTTTTCTGGTCCCTGCAATCACCTATAAAATCATGCCTTCAGATTTAATTTTCAACTAATATTATATGCACCTCGCATATTAAACTCTAAACACAGGCTTCCAATCCAAAAAATTAGAATCTAATGTTGCAAATCCTTCAAGCACATTTTTATCTTCACAGAAGTTTCATATGACATTTGTCCTAATTTACATCAATTCTAGGATCTTCTGGTAAATGTAATGACACATCATTATCATATTTGTTTATCGACATTTACAACAAGACTACACCAAGGCAATCAAAATGATGCATAGAGAAAAAAGTTGGCTTTATATTCTTGGCAGAAAACCCACTTAAAGCACGAGTAACAACAGAAATTCTACTAATAATAATGAAGTCAGAGCTATTTTCGAACAGTAAAGTATGTCATATATAGGTTGACTTTCAATGTGCCAAACATCAAATTTAACAATAACAACGGAAAATAGAAAATTAAAGGTTATATTGACCTAGATCTGGATGTCAACTGAAAATTCAATAGAACAACCAACATGATAAAGAAAAGGTGCTCTGAATTATAAAAACAAAAATAAACTAGCTTCTGCATGATATTTGTGTTAGTTATAAATCTCGTGACACCTACACATCCTTATGAAGCTTACCAATGTTGAATAAGCAGCAGATGATAAGGCAGGCAAAAGAAACATCGGAACAATTCGAATCGCCCTCATTTTCCAATTCATATTCATGGATCGTGTTGTCATAATCGCATAAGCTATGGCAATGACCTGAAAAGGTTGAAACTATTTAAAGCAAAATCTAATTTTCCAACAATGCCAAAAAAGAAAAACTTAAAAGAACATATTAACTTATCCTCAGATAAAAATTCATAATTTGAGCGAACCCCTCATTGTCATCCTACAAATATATAAGTGTTATAAAACTATAGTCTTCAAAAAGACTGTTCTAAAAAAATTAGTAACCAAAGTGTCAAATTAAATTAAATAATTTAAATGTCATGTCCTATATGTGAAGACCGAGCATAGAAAATGTCATTGCAACTGAAGAGTTGAATCTACATCTGCAACTAAAAACCCTATCACATTGCATAGAATAACTTTTCATATAAGTGCATACCTAGAAAGTAATTCAAGTATAACCAAATAATAATAGTATACTGATTGAAACAAAAGGAACTCATATTTACACCACATAACAATATGCAAAATGCGACTAAAGAACAAATGAAGAAATGATGTACCTTTTCACAGATCAGTGAACCAATTACCACATCTAACATTTCAGGTTTATCAGAATTCTTGACGGCTGAGTTGACGTAATTTCTCCATTTTGAAATCCAAGACGAAGGAACTAAGAAATACTTGCAATCTAGAGAAAGTGGCATACTTTTCCCACTGAACAGTTTCTCATGACTCTGACGCTGCCTTTGTTTTAATAACCTACATCACAAAAACACAATTTACAGTAAAATCTGTCTACATCAACTCTATATCAATAGCAATGAACAAAGAAAATAACCTCATAGAGTCCTCCATGCAAGCCACTTCAGATAATTCATTGCTGCATTCGGAACACTCTCCGGAGTCTAAAGGAAAAGTAGGGCAAACCAGAAGATCGTCATGTTTTACAGAAGTGGCATCTTCATATAGAAACAAGCACCCGCTTAGCACCAGTTGCTTGCTCAGGCAAAAGTTGTCCATGTGGACAACTTAATAGCCGCTGTCGGTCCAGCATCAGCTTCAGATGGAGCATCAACAACTTTTCTTTTCCACCATTGCTGCAACCTACAAACGTAAAATCGGCTTAAAAGGCTCTCGTATTGTTGCTTTTGAAAAACCCTAACAACGTGGTGACGTTGATGATACAAAAGAAAAACTGCTCAGAACAGGTTGTTAGGTTTTGGATTGGGCCTAAATCATCCTAACAAATTCAACTTGTAAGGTGAGGGATGCCCACCGCATATAATCATTATTCAGGTCACATCACTATCTAATGCCAGACTCTCAACAAGTCAACACAATCCATTACACTCAAAACTGAACATTTGGAGCACAACCAGAACAGCCCAATATATATAGGATATAATATGATACTATCTTAGGTTTTGGCTTAGGTCTAACTCAGCCCAACATATCTAGGATTCAATGATCATGCTATCCTAGTTTTTTAACTCTCTACTAGTATAACTGTATAAGTATTAAGCTTTATCTTGTATTAGAGACCCTGTTGAGGATTCATGTGTATTTCCCCTCTCTTATGTTATTAGTCTACTGGACTAAAAATTTACTCTTTTCAAGCCTTTTTGGCGCTTTAATTAATACACTATTTGTCTGATATAAAAAAAAATCTCTGTGCCTTACTTCCTTCTCTCTCAGATCATAATAATACTGGCCCCGTAAAGCTTTAAAAAACCCATAACAAAATAGAAAATAGAAAACTTATCTCTACCACACCTGATTCCTTTCTATAGGAACAGTAATAACAGCAGAAAAAATTTGTGACCATACCATGATCTAGACACATAGTACTTTCCATCTTCATTTTTCCCATCAAGACCATCTCGTGCAAGTTGCTTAAATGATTCTCTTCGATCCCGATAAGTGTCAGCTGAGACGACATTTCGAGCCCCATCAATCAGACAATCCCAACAGTGGTCAACATGGGAAAGTGTTGGCCCCCCACCATACTGAATTTTATATGGCATAAAGGAAAAATGTTACATACTATTAGCAGCAATGGAATTAGGAGATACACATGAATAAAACATGACTAAATTAACTGCTTATAAATCTCTCAACAGAAACTCAAACTTCCTGTTATTTTTATGTACACTGTAATTCATTCAGCGATGTACACTACATTATCCTCACATCAGCACAAACCAAAAATAACCTACTTCATAAAAACTATCATTTGTCGAAATATTTCTCTTTCAGACTCACAAGAAATGAAGAAACAAGGTAAGTTTGATGTTTCATGATGAACACAGCTCACTCTGATGTCAAAAAAAAACATTTATCTTATGAGTATTATCCATCAGCATACAGAGAATAGAAGGAAAAGGGAGAAATCATTTTCCAATCTATCCCTTCCCAAGCCACATTACCATTTACAAGAAATCTCAATCAACATTTTTCATATTGATTTAAAAGGAGCTCCAAAATCGAAAGAATGACATCATAACAGATAAAAACATTTACCTTAGACAATAGTTTATCCCATGCTTTAGAAGACAATCGCTTCGTCGAGGTAACCTTTGACACTGGGACTTTACCATGTGAACATTGGATAGATGTGTTGTCAATAGCACTGCATTAACATTCAATAGTAAGTATCCCATAAATTAAGTGAAATAACCCTACCCAAGTAAATGATAGAAGGAATGCGCCTCAAGCTACACAAGAAAAGAATCTAGCCACACAAATAAAAGATAACAAACTATTGATGCGTTCATGGCCAAGAATACATAAAGCATATGCACTAACGTTGGAGTAACATTTTCAGCCCATTGGCGAAGCCAGTCACTATTAATCCAAAAAAATGGTTGCTCAAGTGGTTGAACAGAAGCTTCAGCTAAAACAGATCGAACTTCTTCTCTTCTCTCATTGATACGACTCAACTCTTTCTCTTTCCTATGAGTGTACTGCTGGCAAGCATCAAGATATGAGGCATTGAAATTTTGAATCTCTTCACAAAAATGAGAAGGAAAACAATCACTGTCTTGTGCAGTAACTGAATTATCATCTCTTTCTGTATGGTTAGCACTAGAATCCATGCCCCCATTCTCACTAACATTTTTAGTATGCTTAAGATGGTACATCAACATATATGCATCACTAGATGAAAACGTCTCTGTAAGTGAAGATTGTGAAACTTTGACATTTAAACCATTTCCATTACTGCCAGCTACCCTTGCTTCAGATGAATTAGAATGATCTATGTCATTCTTAACAGATTTAGAAGCAGAGCATGAAGCTTCATCAGCAAATGGAACACCACCCAAGTTAGTAACAAGCTCATCATCAAATTCCCACCATTGCCCAGTTTTCTTATCCTTGATGTGAGCAATGTAATGACCACTATTAGCTGCAGTTCCCTTGTGTATCAGTACAGCTGACAAGTCATATATCAATTCAGACTGAGATGGCTCAGACAATCTGTGGTGCATACTAAGTTCAGCAGGAAATGAAAATGTAGAAGTAACTTTCTTCTTTGTTGTTGTCTGTCCGAGAAAACAGAAGAATAAAGGAATACCTCCATAAGAATACGATTTAGTGAAATAGAAGATCAAAATATACTATATAAAATAAAGAAAATATAATAGTACCAAAAAAGTTGGTATATAAAACCACACTTGCGTGAAGCTTGCCCAGAGAAAGAAAAAACATGTTTCTTTCTATAAGAGACTTTAGATCAAGATGCTTGATTTGAATAGTGATAAGCACACTGGAAGAATTCTTTTTAAAATTTGATTTGGGGCTTTCCTAGGGATAGGAAAATTTAGAGAGAAAAAATGCTCACACACAAACAGGGAGAAGGTTTTCCGGACTATGGTTCACATGTGCAAAGAGGAAATCTAATTTTCTAAGTCCAAAATTAATGTTTAGGGAAATTGGCAAAAGAATAAATATGCTATGGAGAATTAAAAAAACTAATTGGCTCTTTAAGTATTTATTGGAGTATGATCTGAAAATTCTTACAATATTTACTGCTCTCTTATACAAAAAAAAGATACAATCAAACCAAAAATGAAACAACGAAAAATACAACGAATTCAGTTGTGTAATGATTACAACAACACACCAATAATAAAATTCAAACTTTACAAAATACCTTTGGAAGGAAGACATAGCGTTTAAGCTGAAAATTAAGCACATCAGGTAATGTTCGCAGCTTGATGCTGCGAGTAGCATCAACTCTTGTTTTACACGACTCACAAAAATATTGATTGTCACCATTAAGCTCTTCAACAGTGAGGTAATCATCTAAACTTTTCAATCCCTTGACATTCAACTCCAACTCATAGAAGTCTTCCATTTTGGAAGAAGCTTCAGAGTCTTTTCCACATTGTGAACACCTTCATAATAAAGGTAGAAAATTAGAAATGTGTAGTGGTCACATAAACATGACAAATGCTTGTGAGGAATACATCTAAGTGAAAGTAGAAAATCTAAGAATATAAGAAATTCATTTGAGATCATTTGAGCATAAAATACCAGAGTCACTTCTGACATATGAAGCACAAACACTTCACGAAAGGGCCGTGTTGGAAACATGTCGGACACTCGGGTTAGACACAGCACAATGGGACACTACAAGATAGATGGACACATCCAATATTGTTGAGCCACCATGTGTGCATCAGTGTCGTGTCCTATGTCCGTATCGGTGCCCATGCTTCTTAGCTTTTGACCAATAATGAGAAAATGAGTCTGAACAACCAGTAAGGATAATTACATTATCAATACTAACCAGTCCTCAAAGACAATGCAACAGCCAAATTAGCACAAAATTATAATTAAACACGTCATTTGGTAATATCAAAAACATTCTTTCTACAAAAGTAATTTTAAGGGTGCCCAACAAATAACGGTGCTATCTTATGTTTTACATGTTACAAACACTTACATCATTCTGAAGATGTTACCATCTTTGTCTTTTATATGGAGTGTTGTGAAGAGGCAGCAGAAGGATCAAAATATAATATAAAATAAAATAAGAATTATAACATATTTGACAAAACTAAAATATTTCACAGCCCCATCCCCACACTGATAAAGATTTAGCAGGGAAAAATGGTAGTTTACAAGTCAGCAAGTTTATAACAACCAATTATTCTTACGTTGTCACATGAGACACACATCCACGGAAAAGATCTTGAACTATCGTTCTTGCCTTGGAAATTTTGGAACAGCTAAGGCAACGCTCAAGCAATGAAAGAAGCAATGTCAGGAACTCGTGGCTATCCTGCTGAACTCCATTGTCTAACTCCAGCGTTTTTACAAATGGAGAAGAATCTATGAAAGCCTTTTTACTTAAATGCAACTGTGCAAAAAGCCGAGCCAGTTGATCTAACACCGGTTGTTGCTGTAAAACATCCGGTTCAACAGAAAACAATCCTTCTCGGAAATGTTTATTCATATACAAGCATTGGAGTATGCTATTAGCATAACACGTTGCTCCAAGATTTGTGAGCCCTGCAGGTGAATCAGCAGATGCGCGAAGTTCTGTATTTGGGTCAAAGCCAAGACTTTCAACAAAATCAGATATCTTCTGCCATATACCAGACTTCCGTGTACCACTTGGAGCCGGAACCAATGCACAGAAGCAATTTGGGTTGTCTTTAATATTAACACGACAGCCTGAACAGACGGGGTTCCAAATCATATACAGTTGGTTCACATCATCTTCAGTTACCGCACCTGTTTTGTGAATTCTCCTGCACAAAAATACACAAAGGGAGTAACAATAAGTTATAATTCCATTTCATAAGTTAAAAAACAAAAAATAAAATCATTATCAGCTAGTAGTACCTCCATATTTCCGAAGTTCCGGCATCATCATCCGCATGTCTCTGTCTTTTATTTTTACTTCGAGTAGTTGCTCTGCTCATTGTATAATACAAAACCTAACCCTGAAAAAAGCCTAACAAACTAACTTCATTGAGAGAGAGAAAGTATGAAATGAATCAACAATAAACACTCCATTTCCATACCTATTACTTAAATCTAACTACAGAAAAATGAACGAAGCTATATCTGATTAATTTTATGCTACCAACAAAACTCAACAAATAGTAAATTACAAATTATAAAACCACAGGGCAAATTAATGTTAATGGAAAATGTTTTCAATAACTTACATTTTATTGTGTCATTTCACTGTAAACTAATCAATTAAAAACGAATAAAACACAAATTTTGAAAGAAAATTATACACATTACCACAAGTTCACTCCTACGTCATCATTACTTATTGCAAAACAGAACAAGTAAGAATGTAATTACATTATAAATTACAAAGAAACAAAGCGGAAGCTGAAAGAACCCTAGAAATTCCAATCAGACAATTGTTATTTTAAAAAAAAAAAAACGAATAAAACCAACGAGAATTTCATATATTCAAACAACAAAAAAGAAATAATAATATTAATATTAATGAATTGCAAAAAAATCAAATGATCGAAATAAGTATATATATTAAGGTATAAAAATGGTTGCAACGACATTACCAGATAGAGGAGAGAAAAAAGAAAAGCTGCTTTGAAGTGCAAAAAGATGAACAAGAATGATTTTGGATTCGAAGACGAAATAAAGAAACATAAGAAAAATTAAAATGGAATTTATTTATTTATTTATTTATTTATAATATAATAATAAGATGTTATTTTTTTTATTGATTTATTATTGTACAGAAAAATAATAAAATAATTATAATTACCTTTTTAGAGGGAGAAGGAGCAGGGAAAGGGATATTTTGGGAAAAGAATGGAGGGAAGAGTCTGAGTCACGCAGTGAAAAAAAGTGAGATAATGATGGATGGTTTTGAAACATAGAGTAAATAAAGATAAATAATAATTATATATATATATATATATATATATTATTATTATATATAATTATACACTACACACACTACTCCTACCTATACTGTTTGTTTTACAAAACTACAATTGTGAGTTAAACAAAACCCATGTGTCTGTATATATACAAGCTACTGATTTAGCTTATGAAATTATACAATGACTAAAATTATAAAAATATCATTAAAGTTGGAAAAATTATTGTGATATAAAACATTTATGTCATTATTCATTTTAGATATTTGTAAATTTTATTAAATAAAAATATCTTATGAACAATTTTGAAAACTAAATTAATGATTCATTTGTCAATATATATTTATATTAGAATTAGCACAAGATTCTTGAACAAAAAGTAATAATAATTAGCACAAGATTAATATATTTATATCTTCATTAATTTTATATAGAGTGTATATTTAATATATTCAACTTTTTGAATTTAAAGTAGTATTAAGTTGACC
>JBBPBT010001185.1:2672529-2695540 GCA_037974875.1 Cicer bijugum
ACGCTATAAAAGGACCGGAAAATTGCCAAAAGACAGTGCCTACAGAAGAAGCTAATGAATTTTTGAGGTTTATAAAGCAAAGTGAGTATAAGGTGGTAGATCAGTTAAATCAAACCCCTTCCAAGATATCTATTCTTTCTTTGTTATTGAACTCTGAAGCGCACCGAATGGCACTGATGAAAGTTTTAAATGAGGCCCATGTGACTCATGATATCACTGTCGACCAATTTGATGGGGTTGTCGGTAATATCACCGCCAGTAGCAGTTTGAGTTTTAGCGATGTTGAATTACCAGTTGAGGGGATGAAGCATAATAAAGCACTACATATCTCTGTGAGGTGTCATGATCATATTCTTGCACGAGTGCTAGTTGATAACGGTTCATCATTAAATGTCATGCCAAAATCAACATTAACAAAACTATTTGTTGACGGGGCTTGTTTGAAGCCGAGTGGTATGGTGGTAAAAGCCTTTGATGGATCCAGAAGACAAGTTGTTGGAGAGATTGATCTTCCGATTCAAATCGGACCCCATATCTTTGGAATAACCTTCCAAGTGATGGATATTAAGCCAGCGTATAGTTGCCTTTTAGGGAGACCGTGGATTCACGCTGCTGGAGCAGTAACATCCACTCTCCATCAAAAGCTAAAGTTTATAGTAAACAATAAGCTGGTGATAATATCTGGGGAAGAGGATATGATAGTGAGTCATCTATCTTCTACGGGATACATTGAAGAAGCAGAGGAAGCCATTGAGACTTCCTTCCAAGCATTAGAAATTGCCAATGTTGTCTTCACGGGTGAAGGATTTCGTTTAAAAGAACCAAAACTATCTACCACATCATTGAAGTCTATAAAATCCATGTTGGAAGGAGGAGCTTTTGTTAAATTCAGGAAATTGATAGAAATACCAGAAAAGAAGGATAGGTATGGGTTGGGATATGTACCTACTAAAGCTGATCAAGAAAATGCTGTAAAAGAAAAACGAGAAAGCAAGCTAGCTCGTCGGGAATATCGGGTACCAAATTCACAAAAGATTCCTATTTGTGACATTCATCAAACCTTTCAAAGCGCCGGAATAATATATGCTGATCAAGTGGCTGTTGTGGAAGAGGATCATGTTGATGAAGATACCCTTAAATTGGTGTACCCTTGTTCGCCAAATACCAATCTCAACAATTGGAAGATCATTGAGTTCCCCGTGTTTGCTAATTCATGTTCAAAGTAATTATGTATTTTAACTCCTTTTGCTCTGCCCAAGGCTATAAGGATAACTAATAGGGCACATGTATTTCAATTCCATGCTTATTATTAATAAATGCATTTTGAATTCTCCAATTATTTTCGTTTTCCTCTTTCTTTTTTTAGTAATCTTTATTCATATTTTCCTTTTTTTCCTTTTTCTTCTTAACTTAAACAATGCAGATTCGAAAATGAATATGTTGAAAATAGCAGCACTAGAACCCTTTCTTGTAATTTTGAAAACCCAATTAATCACGCTGATAAGGATTGCGAAGACGATTGTGAGCCTCCTCCAGAACTGGAAAAGTTAATTAAACAGGAAGCTAAGATAATCCAACCCTATCAAGAACCTATTGAGGTGATCAATTTAGGGACTGAACATGATAAGAAAGAAATTAAAATTGGTATGTCTATGAAAGAAAGTGAACGAGAAAAGTTGGTCAAACTTTTATTTGATTATGTGGATGTCTTTGCATGGTCATATCAGGATATGCCTGGACTAGACACCAACATAGTTGAACACAAGCTACCACTCAAGCCTGGATGTGCTCCAATTAAGCAAAAATTGAGGAGGATGAGGCCTGATATGTCACTTAAAATTAGAGAAGAAGTCAAGAAGCAATTTGATGCTGGTTTCTTAGCAGTGGCAAAATATCCTCAATGGGTTGCTAACATTGTTCCGGTTCCAAAGAAAGATGGAAAAGTTCGAATGTGTGTTGATTATCGGGATTTAAATAAAGCTAGTCCAAAAGATGATTTTCCTTTGCCTCACATTGATGTCCTAGTAGATAGCACTGCTCAATATTCTTTTTTCTCCTTCATGGATGGTTTCTCAGGGTATAATCAAATCAAGATGGCTCCCGAAGATATGGAGAAAACTACATTCATTACACAATGGGGGACTTTCTGTTACAAAGTGATGCCATTTGGACTAAAGAATGCTGGGGCAACCTACCAAAGGGCAATGGTAACTTTGTTTCATGACATGATGCATAAAGAAATAGAGGTCTATGTGGACGATATGATTGCAAAATCCCGGACTGAAGAAGACCATGTTGTTAACCTTCAAAAGTTGTTTGTCCGACTAAGGAAGTTCAAACTCCGTTTAAACCCTTCTAAATGCACTTTTGGTGTAAGATCAGGCAAGTTACTTGGGTTTATCGTTAGTCAAAAAGGGATAGAAGTGGATCCAGATAAAGTAAGAGCAATACAAGAAATGCCCGCTCCACGCACGGAAAAAGAAGTTCGCGGCTTTTTGGGCAGATTGAATTACATTGCCAGGTTCATATCGCATCTCACAACTACATGTGAGCCGATTTTCAAGTTGTTGCGCAAAGACCAAAAGGTTGAATGGAATGAGAATTGTCAAAAAGCTTTCGAAAAGATTAAGCAATACTTGTCAAAACCTCCAATATTATTGCCCCCAGTTCCTGGAAAATCACTTATTATGTACTTAACTGTACTTGATGAGTCAATGGGTTGTGTACTAGGGCAACATGATGAATCTGGTAAGAAGGAACATGCTATTTATTATTTGAGCAAAAAATTCACCAACTGTGAAATAAGATATTCACTACTTGAACGAACATGTTGCGCATTAGCATGGGCCGCTCGTCGGTTGAGGCAATACATGTTATGCCATACAACCTGGTTGGTGTCTAAAATGGATCCAATTAAATACATCTTTGAGAAACCGGCTCTTACTGGAAGGATTGCTCGTTGGCAGATGTTGTTATCAGAATATGATTTGGTATACGTTACACAAAAAGCCATCAAAGGAAGCGCCCTAGCGGAGTATTTGGCACAACAACCTGTAGAAGATTATCAATCAATGCAGTGTGAATTCCCTGACGAAGGTATCATGACTTTATTTGAAGAAACCAAATCATCTGATAAAGAAAAATGGACTTTGGTGTTTGATGGTGCTTCTAATGCATTAGGGCATGGGATTGGAGCCATTTTGATTTCCCCAGAGAACCAGTTCACTCCATTTACGGCTAGATTGTGTTTTGATTGCACAAACAATATTGCAGAATATGAGGCATGTGTCATGGGCATTCAAGCAGCCATTGAATCAAAGATAAAAGTTCTTGAGGTATATGGAGATTCATCTTTGGTCATCCATCAAACAAAAGGAGAGTGGGAAACTCGAGACTCCAAATTGATTCCGTACCATACCCATATCAAAGAATTGGTAGAACACTTCGAGCTTATCACTTTTCACCATATTCCTCGAGAAGAAAACCAATTGGCTGATGCTCTGGCCACATTGTCATCAATGTTCAAATTAAGTGACGGTCAGGGTGTGCCGGTCATAAAGATTCAACAAAAGGATAAGCCAGCATATTGCTTATCGATAGAAGAAGAGCTTGATAGCAAACCATGGTTTTATGATATCAAATCCTATGTTAAGAATAGGGAATATCCATCAGGTATTTCAGAAAATGACAAGAGGGTTTTAAGAAGGTTGTCAATGAACTTCTTCTTAAATGGTGATGTGCTTTATAAGAGAAATCATGATATGGTTCTCCTCAGATGTGTGGATCAAGCAGAAGCAGAGAAAATTATTCAAGAGGTTCACGAAGGTTCTTTTGGAACTCATGCAAATGGGCACGCAATGGCAAGAAAAATCTTAAGAGCTGGCTATTATTGGTTGACTATGGAATCTGATTGCTTTAGTTACGTAAAGAAATGTCATAAATGTCAAATCTATGCTGATAAAATACATGTACCACCCACCTCTCTGAATGTTTTAGCATCACCATGGCCGTTTTCAATGTGGGGGATGGATGTTATTGGACTCATCGAGCCTAAAGCTTCCAATGGTCACCGTTTTATCCTGGTAGCTATTGATTATTTCACAAAATGGGTTGAAGCCGCTTCTTATGCTAATGTGACGAGAACCATGGTTGTCAAATTCATCAAAAGAGAATTGATTTGTCGATATGGCTTACCAAATAAGATAATCACTGACAATGCGACCAATCTGAATAATAAAATGATGAAGGAGTTGTGTGATAGCTTCAAAATTCAGCACCATAATTCTTCACCATATCGTCCAAAAATGAATGGAGCTGTAGAAGCAGCAAATAAGAATATCAAGAAGATCATACAAAAGATGGTGGAGACATATAAGGATTGGCATGAAATGCTTCCCTTTGCATTACATGGCTATAGAACCTCTGTTCGTACCTCAACAGGGGCAACTCCTTTCTCATTGGTGTATGGAATGGAAGCGGTACTTCCCATTGAAGTTGAAATTCCCTCGATCAGAGTCTTGATGGAAACAAAACTGGAGGAGGCTGAGTGGGTCCAATCCCGATTTGATCAATTGAATCTCATAGAAGAAAAAAGAATGATAGCTTTATGTCACGGTCAGCTATATCAAAAAAGACTTAAAAAGGCATACGAGAAAAAAGTTCGTCCTCGAGAGTTTCAAGAAGGGGACTTAGTGTTAAAGAAAATACTGCCCATAAAAAAGGATGCTCGTGGAAAATGGACCCCGAATTACGAAGGACCATATGTTGTGAAAAAGGCTTTTTCTGGGGGAGCTCTAATACTCGCAGAAATGGATGGAGATGACCTTCCACTTCCAGTAAATTCAGATGCAGTCAAAAAATATTATGCTTAAAAAAAAGAAAAGGGCTCGCTAGGTTGAAAACCTGAAAAGGTGACCTAGGCAAAAATTAGAGCATCCCGATGGATTGAAAACTTGAAAGAGCAGTCCATGCAAAAGTTAGGGATAAAAAAAAAAATCAAAATCAAGCATTTCAAACTCGGACAATTATTATTCTTGGAAGCTGATTATTAGGATTTCTAAATTACAAGAATGACTAGCGTTTGTTATGTCTCCACCTAAGTTAAACATACTCGTCCCCACATTGTAACCCCTACCCCAATTGTTTTGTTTTCAATGTAACGAATGTACATTTTCCAATATTGTCATTCGATATTGTACGTTACACTCTTTATATACCAATCCAGTTTCATTATTGAGTGTTCTATTGTTTCAAAATTTTATTTTATAATAATAAATATTGGAATTTGAAATATGTGAAAATATAAAAGTATTTTAAATATTTTGACACTTGAAAATACATACACGGGAACTCGTTTGATTCTCAAGATATATGAGCTTGTGAAGAATAATGAGGGTAGTCATTTTAAACAATGGATTTTTGCTTCACTTCGGAAAAGCGGTCATTCGATAGATATGAAGAGTCATCATATGGAAACAATATTTGTCTTATTCATCAACTGAATCTTGGGACAGAGAAAAACATAAGGATCGGGGAATCAAATAAAACAACAAATTTTATCTATAATGCATGACACGTAAACCATACATAATTTACTCATACTCACATGATTCATGCATCTTCATTGACACTTTACCTATACTCAATTCATCACACACGCATGAATCATTCATACTTTATCGTTTGAATTGTAAGTATCATATACTTATCCTCTTTGTCTACCCTCAAGATTGGACTAATTACGATCTATGCATCGGTAACCAATCCGAAGACGATCACTTTCATTTCTATAGATCTACGCATCGGTAACCAATCCGAAGACGATCATTTTTAATTTCTATAGATCCACGCATCGGTAACCAATCCGAAGACGATCATTTTTAATTTCTATAGATCCATGCATCGGTAACCAATCCGAAGACGATCATCTTTATTTTTGTCGATCTATGCATCGGTAACCAATCCGAAGACGGTCATTTTTAATTTCTATAGATCCACGCATCGGTAACCAATCCGAAGACGATCCTCTTTATTTTTGTCGATCTACGCATCGGTAGTTGGTCTGAAGACGATTATTTTGCACATCTAAAAATTTGCATCATTCTCACTTAAACATTTCAAATGCATGTGTTTGTTATTGGACAAAATTTAGGTCCTTATATTTACTTATCTTTTACTTGATAACATGAAAACGAATACTATTGTTATTCTATTTTCATATTTTTCAAGTAAAATATAATTAAATAGGGGCAGCTGTAGTACCCTAATTTTGTCCAAGGATAAATCAAAAAGGAAAATATATATTAAAAAAGGAAGTAAATATATTTACAATAAGTAATCTCATGAATTTACAATACCAAATCAAGCAATAATTTATAAATTACAATTACAATTAAATTACAACCATAAATATTAAATCAAATTAAATTACAATAAGATTTAAACCAAACTAAACTAAGTCAGCTTGCTTTGGCTCTGTTGTGTTGCTTGTTGATGCCTCTCTGTTTTGATGCAGTGTTTAGCTCTGTTTTGTTGCTGCCTTTCTGTTTCAGATGCAGTATCATTGACCTTGCTTAGTAACTAATTGCAGAAACATAAAGAAATAACTTTCATAAATCAGCCATTGTACATATCATAGTTAACAAAGAGACAAATCTTTGAGTTTTAAAAACAGAAACTAAATGACAAATAAAAGCTCAGCAAATATTCAAATAAAAACAAAATAACCTAAAGTTGTGAAAGCATCAAAGATGCAGAAAAACGCAGATGATGAGCAAATAAATCAGAACATCAAACAAGCAATTGATAGAGAAGGACCAAGGCAGACAAAGAAAGCAACTACACAAATAAAAAAAACTCTATAAATACATCTCCATTTTGTTTTAAAAATGGAGGGGGGATCCAAGATTAAATCTACTGAAAAAAATATACATACAAGGCAGAAAAAGGGGGTTAGAGAGAAAATCGGTAAAAAAAAAAGAGAGTTTTTAGTTTGAATGTTTTGAAAAATGAAATGATTGATAGAAAAATATATTAACACTCATCAGAAAAGCAAATATTACAGTTAACAAAATATTCAATCTGTGTGTAAAAACGAAAGAAAGATAAAGGAAAAAACCAAACCTTTACACTATCACCATTGTTGCTGAAATCGGTACCTTTTGGAGCAACCACACCTTCCTCCTGGGTCTCTTCTCCTTCTCGCAGCTTCGTGGGTTTCTTCTCCTTCTCGCAGCTTCCTGGGTCTCTTCTCTTTCTTGCGGCCTCTCGGTATTGTTCTGTCTCTCAGTACTGTTATGCCTCTTTTTACTTCTTTATTTGCTGCTTCTATCTCTGTAATGACCTCTATACCTATTTTACCTAAAGAACCAACAGCGGCCGCCTCCTTCTCTATAGCTAGGGTTTTTTTTTCTTTTTCATTTGGATGCTTTAGTTTGGTTTGTCTACAGTTGGGCTCGGGTTTTCTTTTTAAGGGATGGATGCAGCCCATTTAGAGTTAGTAATAAACACAAAATACCAAGTTTTAAAAAAAACCCATATATCAAGTTTTAAGAAAAAACACAAATATTACTAATCTAAGCCAATTTAAATCTAGTCATTTTGTTTTATTTTATTTTTATTTTTTATTTATTCTTTTAAAAAAAAATGTTTAATTTTCTTCATAATAAATATCAATTTCATCATTAAAAAATACAAATAAACATTATATTAAAAATTAATTAGATCTCAACTCTTTTTAATTTTTGAGTTTGTTAGAACACAAGTAGTACAACTTGATAGTTCTAAAACTCTCTTTATTTATTCATTTATTTTATATCATTTTATTTTAATCATTCATTCATTTATTTATTTTAGTGAACTAATCTAAAATCAACTTATTTATTAGATGTAACTCCTTTTAATTTTTGAGTTTGTTAGAACACAAGTAGTACAACTTGATAGTTCTAAAACTCTCTTTATTTATTTATTTTAAATTATTTTATTTTATTTATTTAGTCATTCATTCATTTTAATAAATTAATCTAAAAACAATTTATTTATTAGATAAAACTCTTTTTTATCTTTGAGTTGTTAAAACACAAATTGTACTGCTTGGTAATTTTGAAACTCAATTTAAAAATCGAGAGTAATATAATATATTTTTAGAGGATTAAATTAGATGTGACATCTTCTTTATTCCTTGAGTTTTGGGACACAAATTGTACAACTTGATCGTCCTAAAACTCATATTATAAAATATTTACTTAAATCAAACTCTTTTATTTTTTTTTCTATTTTTGTCAAAATATTTTTTTATCACAATATAAATTTTCTTTAAAACACACTCAACACATCCGTATTTTTTTTAACCAAGAACTTCGTAGCTTTGATTTCTCCATCGCACCGGGAGATACGTAGGAGCAAGATAACATTCTTGTCAAGCACCTAAATAAAAATTTCTTTTTTTTCCTTTATTTGTTAAATACGTATGTATTTCAACATCATATTTTAAAAAATAGTAATGATTGTTATTCATATTTAATAATAAAAAAAAATAAATATAGTTAAGTTAAAATAAATTTTGCACAATTAATTATTGGTAACCATTTTTAATGGATGTCGTAGGGTGCTAATACCTTCCCTACGCATAATCGACTCCCGAACTCAAATTTGGTTTCAAAGACCATTTATTTTATTTTTAAGGGTTTCCCAATATTTTCCCTATTTTAAAATAAATTTTGGTGGCGACTCCATTGATTTCGAGAAACACTCGAAATTTTAGGCCACGACAAATATATATTAATTCAAAATAAGAAAATATACATTATTTCAAAATAAGAAAATATATACTATTTCAAAATAAGAAAATATGTATTATGAAATTATATGCATAAACTACATCAACATTGTTATCAATATTTGATATTGTGTTATAAATATTTAAATAATCCTATCATTTGTTTTTTGAAATAATCCTATCTACATGCTTTGGATTTTATTAAGTTGATGTAATTCAGTAATATGTATTTATTATTAATAAACCCTAAGTCCTCCAAACCCGTGGATGGTGATTGGTCTTTATTGTAGAGTTTCGAAGTTCCACTGATGGTTAAAATATTAGTGTGGCGTGATTGATGGTTAAAAAATTCGAAAAGGGGTGGTGTATTACATTAAATATTATATAGTTAATTAAGTTAAAAAATTAAATAATGTAAAATAATTCATTAGTTAAAGTTATTAACTAACAAATTGAACTAACTAACAATCTAAGATATCTAATATCATTCATCAAGCTAAAATGTGTTTAACATAATTTAAATTTGAATAATCTCAATAAAAAAATTCATAAAAAGCATCGGCTAATTTTTTTTTTAAAATAACAAAAATTTATTAGTTAAAATACTTTAAAATACAAAAATTTATTGACAAAATAATATGAATTTTATGTGTAACTATCTATATTATTAATATAAGTTAATATGTCAATTAAGTAGAATGAATTTTACTTAAAATTGTTAATGAAATATTTACCCAACTTGTATTGAATTTGAAATTGCTAATGAAATAATATAAGTAATAAGTTTATCTATAAATAAAAAATTCCATAAAAAAATTAATTAAGTTTTATAGAAATACATTCTTTTTTTAATTGAGTTTTGTATTAATGTAGTGGTTGTAATATATGGTTCACAATGCACTAATGAAAATTAGTTGTTATAAGTCTCCCAGTTGTAGCTTTTGAAAACTCATGCAGCACACACGTGTACTCTTCAAGTACATGGTTTTGTTTTGTATAAATTTAATACTACTCTCTAAAACATATTGTCTCACATGGATTTTATTGGTGAATATTTCCAATTAGTTAAACGTAATCAATGGTATGGATTATTATGAGGATAAATACAAAATAAAAGGAAATAGATATTCTCTGGTAGTGAAAATTATCTCAATTAAACTTCTCGTTTCCGTTTCTTTTACCCAAAAAAATATTATTTTTTAAATGTATGTTTGAAATTTCACTAGATACTCTATAGTTGTGTACTCTGCATGCGCATAATTTCCCTCCACAACAAGAGAGTTTCTTCAACTTCTCGTTACTCTGACCAATCCGAAGATAGTATAGATTTATGTGACCATAATGAATCCTTGGGACTCAACTTATTTTAACATTCTTTTAATATAAACAAAAAAGAGTAATGGTATTAAAGATATGGTCTGCACATCAATTGTGTTGTTGAGTACTCCAATCACCTACCTAAATGAAACCAATGATAGATAAAAGTAATAAACAAAGTAACTAAGAAACTATCGAACAAAACACTCAGGTAGAAATTGTATCCTATTTATTAATCAACTAATAAAAATGACAAATAGAACGTGCAAACAATAAAAAAAATTAGAACATCCATGCCAGTTGCAGGATGAGCCATTCAACATAGTGAACCAGTACGAAAATGAAAATAAAGATGACCAATTAAACCACATTTGTTGTTGGAGTACAGAGGGAGATAAACGATAATGCAATTAAAAGTGCATCATTCTTGCGATCACCTCTTGTAACAAATCCTTCCAACGGCATTTTGTTGGGCACAGTTGGCCCAATTTGTGCGGTGGTAAATGATAATTTACTGACATTTCTTACATCATCTCCTTGTAGTGAAACATCATTTATTTCAATTGCTCCTAAGAAATAGAAAATGCATAATGGTTATGATTTACGACTATTAGGATTAATGCAAATGGGAATGTAATAAAATATTTTCAGACAGAAATAAAGAATGGAGCATGAAGGCTGAAGCACAGGCAAATACACAACTTCCTTTGCTTCTTAAGTTGAAATTGAAAGAATAAGAAAAAGAAAGCAACGAAATGATTGTTTTAAAAATTGAATGTGGAAATTCCATCATGTTATGGACTCAATTAATATGGTTAGATCTCTAAAAAAAAATAGATTCAAGAAAGGGACTACTAGCATCTATATATTCCAATAAGACTGTTATCATCGATGCAATGCCTAACAAAGGAGGTGTAAGGTAACAACAATGGTTTGATGTAAAGATTAATGGTGGGCTTGTGAAAAACAGCTTATGGGAGCCCATAAGTTCTTTTGAAAGAGTTTTGTACCAGGCACCCCCCCAATTTTACCTGCCACCCCCCAGCCATGAGTAAAAGACTATTTTGCCCTCAATTACATCTATAAAAATCCAAAAAAAAATTTACATTCATTTTTCACTGAATTCATTCGAAAGTTTCAAATATTCAAATCTGGACCAACCCATCACTCGAAAAATTGAAAGTTTCGAATTTCAAAAGTAAGGAAATTTCGAATATTTCAAAAATTCGAAATGCAAGAATCCAGAAAATTCGAAAGTTTGGATTATTCTGAAAGTTTCGAAATACATTGCTCAAAAATTTTGAAACCCAGAACCTAGAGAACATTCGAAAGTTTCCATCATTCTGGAATTTTCGAAATACACTGCTCGAAAATTTTGAAACCCAGAGAACATTCGAAAGTTTCCATCATTCTGAAATTTTCGAAGTGAAAGGCTCGGACATTTTGAAACCTTCGAAACAATGAAACATTCGAAAGTTTCATGTGGTTAGAAAGGTTCGAAATACTGGGCTTGAATGTAAGGAAACTTTCGAAATTGAGGTCGAAAGTTTGAAAGCTTCGAAAGAGATGATGGAATTTTCGAAATGCATTTCGAAAATTATGAAATGCTTCAAACTTTCAAAATGGTTCTTTTTTTTTGCCTTTTATTACATTATTTATTTGTTTTTATAATATTTTTAATATTTATATATTGATATGTTGCAGTGTCTAGGATGAGAGGTGTGTTCGGCCAAATTATTCGCAACAATATAGGTGGTGATATAGGTTATTTGATTAAATATTTGTGTAAAATATTTTTATATTATCAATACATAAAAATTAAACTTTTAATTAGTTGAATTTAATAGCTTATATTTAAATAATATATTTGATTAGATTTAAATAATTATATATTAAATAATATATTTTTGTTGCCTTTTATTACATTATTTATTTGTTTTATATAATATTTTTAATATTTATTATAGGTGGTGATAGAGGTGATGGTGCAGAGAGAATTCCACCAACAACATCAAATAGACGACGAAACGAAGCAAATCGTCCAATTAGGCAGCTTCGTCGAAGACAAGACATCCATGATGATGTCGTCGAGTCTACTGCGCATGCACATATGGAGGAGGATGTCCCTGAGCCTCAGATGGAGGAGGATATCCTTGAGCCTCAGATGGAACATGTTGATGATGCTGCTGCACATGCTGAATTCCATGGAGGACCGATGGTGACACAGTTGTTGACACAGTATGAACACCACGTGGTTCGGAGGCTATGGGAAGGAGAGGTATATTTTAATTTATTAATTTAAATATATTTATTTAATTGTTTATTTAAATGTATTTATTCAATTAATAATTTAAGGTTATTTAATTAAGTTTATTTAAATTTTTGTTTAATTAAATTTATTTATTCAATTATTTCTTTAAGTTTAGTTAAGTAATTGTTTATTTAAATATATTTATTTAAGTTTATTTAATTAATTGTTTAATTAAATTTATTTATTCAATTATTAATTCAATTTATGTAATTAATTGTTTAATTAAATTTATTTATTCAATTATTTCTTTAAGTTTATTTAAGTAATTGTTTATTTAAATATATTTATTTAATTACTTATTTAATTATTTATTTAAGTTTATTTAATTAATTGTTTATTTAGATTTATTTATTCAATTATTAATTCAATGTATTTAATTTAAGTTTATGTAATTAATTGTTTATTTAAATGTATTTATTAAATTATTTAATTAAGTTTATTTAATTAATTGTTTATTTAATTTAAGTTTATGTAATTACTCGCAGGATCGTGGATGGTTAAAAGTTATTACTCATGGATTGAAGTTGAAAAGTTTGCCGAAGTACCTGTGCCAGATCCTGTAGAGCATTGAATTCGGGAATCTGGGCTGCTACATCTGTCTTCGGCCTACCTCACTATGGTTGATGTTGGTCTGATCTCCGCATTTGTTGAAAGATGGCACATGGAGACCAGCTCATTTCATTTGCCAGTTGAAGAGATGACTATTACTTTAGACGACGTTGTGACTCTCCTTCATATCTCACCCCATGGTAAATTTTTTACTGCACCTGTGAATATGAACACTAATAATGCTGCAAAAGCTGCACATGAGTACTTAGGTGCAACATGGGAGGAATCTCTAGCTGAGATTAATTTTAATAAATGTGCCCAATATAGATTGTAATGGTTATGTGATTTATATAGTCGTCTCATTCAAACTAACCAGTTTGAGTGTGCGGCTAGAACGTATCTATTGCATTTAGTTGGCAGTACTATTTTCGCTGATAAAACACATACGCGTGTGGAGGCGAAATACATCAGTTTATTTATTGATTTGGATCGTTGTCGAGACTATTCATGGGCTATCGCGGCATTGGTTTTCCTTTATGACAACATGGGAGATGGGGCTATCCACGACACTCGACAGTTGGGAGGTTACATGACTCTATTACAGGTATATCCATTTATTTAATTATTTTATTTATTAAGTTGCATTATTTAAATTAAGCATGTATTTTACTGATTATTTATTATGTTATTTATGTTGTAGTGCTGGATTTACGAACACTTTTCTAGGATTTGTAAGCGGGGCGATAGAGGTGATGTTCCTACACATCTTCCAAGAGCATGTAAGTGGACTGCAAAACATGCGGTTGAAGGTGGATTAGTGACCTATCGTCAGAGACTTGATGCGTTGATGCTCGATGATGTAGTGTTTACACCATATGATGATGATCGAGCTAATCATCCATTTGAATCCATTTCGATGTTCTCTGGTTATCTTTGATTTGGTGGAGTCTCAGTCCCATATTTGCCGGAGCGATGTCTTCGACAATTTGGTCATATTCAGTGCATTCCGCGTGATGTTCATCCGAGGCCGAACAATATAGATTGGGTGTGGCAGGCTACTATGAAATCATATGTATCGGTGTTTCGAAGGCTATATCATGTTGCGAGTTTTCCTGGAGAGGTCACTACAGACTATTATGCATAGTACATGAGTGTTTCACATCCTCTGATCATCCCTCCGTCTACTGCACATGGGGGTGCATCATCTGCTGCACATGTTGGTCCATCATCTTCTGCACATGCTGGTCCATCATCTTCTGACCGAGATCGTAGAGCAGCTGAGCTTGTACGTAGAGCCATTAATTTGGTAGCTCTGTTTAGTGAAGTTCATGAGATTTTAAGTGAGTTAAGTCTTTTGTACGATGATTATTGATTTGAGATATGTGTTATGTAATGTAATTTGAGATATTTTGTGTTATGTGTTATGTAATGTAATTTGAGATATTATGTATTATGTGTTATGTAATGTAATTTGAGATATTATGTATTATGTGTTATGTAATGTAATTTGAGATATTGTGTGTTATGTGATATTTTGTTATGTGGTATTTTGTCATGTGTTATTTTGTTAAATTAATTCATAATAAAACATATTGAAAATGATAAAACAAGATATTATAATAATCAATGATAAATGAAATACAATATATTCTAATCTTCATTTAATGAAATACACGATGATTTGATAAATGATGGATTGATGCGTTCCCAATGTTTCATACGTGCTGCATAAGCTACTTCCCAAGTCTTTGCTGTGTCACTACAAAATTCTTTCCATTTTTGTGACGTAGGTGGCAAAGGACAATCAGACTACAATTTGATCTGAATAAAAAAATGTTAAAAAACATTAAGCATTAATTTTATCTGAATAATAAATTTTTTAACATTAATTTGATAAACAACATTAATTTTACCTGTACCCAATGATTCTCGTTTTCAAATCCAATTGCAAGTAAAGAGTGAACAGAAGTCTCTTTGGATGGTGATTTGTTTAGCGGGAAAAATGTCATATTCAGATTACGAGACAACGACACCAATATGACATTATATAGTGTTGCTATCACGTAACCCAAGTCAAGTAAAGACATCCACTTATCTTTTTCTTGAGCACCCAATTTTGATATTTTCAATGAGTTGCGCACTGATTCAACATTGTCATCAAAAACATTAGAATAAACATCTTTATGTAGACCAATCTCTTTATCCAATTGTGATCGAACTAAAGCCCAAGATTCTTCGATCCAACCTAGCAATGCTGCAATTGCACGAAACCCACAATTTCCATCAACCACAACATCTACTATCTCATCAATATACGGATGTATATAAATAGGAAATTATGTCTTAAAATATTGTCTTGCAGAATGCTGAGATGATTGAGATTGTTGCCTTGCAGAACGTTGAGATGATTGAGATGGTTGCATTGCCTTTGCAAATTCTTGAGAGGCATAACATACTTCCAATATGAAGGATCACGAGGAGTATCAAATTCTTTTTTCTTTTTACCAGCTCATTTGGTTCTCACTTTCTCTGGTGGTGCAAGTATTGATGTGGTATGTGGAAATACAACTTCACGCACCTTTGCCTTGAATATCCTTTGAATTATAATATCGTGTTTCTTCATGTGCGCTTTCATTGCTTCCAACTCTTCAGAAAAGTCATAATCTGATAAAGATTCTTCATCCTCTAATTCATGTTCAATGCTTAACTGTTTCCAAAAATCATGAATGCTATCTAAAGGGATAACATTACCATATATCTGCAACATAGCCAACTCACAAGCACATGGTAATCCATGAGTTGTTCTAATTGAACAACCACATTCTGTTTTGTTAGTACCTACAATCTTCACCCTTTCCAACTGTTTATCAATTTTTTTCATACATTTTCTTGATACACAGTGATGTAGATTTTGAAACAATTGTGAATTATACCCGTGCTCAACGTCCTTGATGGTTTTCTGAAAAGAAGATTGAATGATACATATTTGGTTCTTCAACATCATATTCACTGCATCCCAACTTTTACACAAATCACCAAAACTAGTTTGAAGCATATTTTTCAATCTCCAATGAGCAGACTCAACTCTACAAATAAATTAAATAACACAAATTAAAACAAATCACATAAACTAGTAAATCATGTTTGCTAAAACAACACAAATCATATTTTTAAAATACCTGTTAGATGTTGTGTTCCCCAAATGCATCACTCTATTGGTCCAAACCTTGACAAACTTTTCTTTGTAAGGTGTTAACCATGAATCTTTCACATAATCAACAAAAAGAATAATATCAGCACATAATAGCTCAAAGTGTTGCAAATGATGATCATACTCTTCCACACTAGTCGAATAGACAATCTTTTTCCATAAATCTATTACTTCTTCTTGTCTATTCTTTTTGACATATTGTTTGCATTTTGCCCCAACATTTTTTTCAATATGAAAACGACATAGCAAATGTATTGAAGTAGGAAACACAACACTAATCACATTCATCATGGCAAGATCTCTATCAGTCACAATAACTTTAGAAATCAAAGACTCAGATTTGAACAACATTCGTACCTTTTCAAATGCCCAGATGGAGTTATCTTGTTGCTCTTGTTCCAAATAAGCAAACCCAACTGAAAATGTCAAACTAGTAGATGTGACACCGACTATTTCAAGTAATGATAACCGATATCTGTTTGTTTTGTATGTGCTATCACATTTCAAAACAAAATGAAGTGTTTAACAACTTTATACAATCAAGATGTGTCCAAAAAATATCTCTCAAAATATCAGAATTTTCCCGTCTTCTTGTCCAATGCACATAATTTTCTTCTTGTATTAACTTCAACAGATGCTGCATATCTGTGTACGAACCTCTCAATGATGATCGATAAGTACTCCTTGCTTTATATATTTGACTGGGAATAGTGACATTGGCTTCATTTCTCACTTTCAAAGCATTTAGAATGAATCTGGGTGCAAGCTTATACTTTGTCATATCATTGACAAATTTCCTCTCTTCTTCGTCTAAACGATCCAAATAAGAATGACCGGTTACAGTATCAAGTAATTCATGATTGTGTGTCCCACAAGGAACACTAATATTTTTAAAATTTTATAAAGTTTTACATAAATAGTCTCTGTGGTATAGATATTTAATTTAACGGTGAATTTTATAAAATTTATATCATTCAAAACATTATTAATTGGTGTCATATTACGTTGATCTAATTTGTTCTCTCATCAAATAGAAATATTAAGAACTAAAGTATTTTTTTTATAAACATTAAGAACCAAAACTTATTATTTTGCAAAAAAATGATTTAATGCTTAGTTCGATAAAATTAACATACAATTTATAATTGTTAACTATTAAGTTAGTTGAATGTTTAATAAAATTAACAGTTTAATTAATTTAAAAATCTAAAATGACATAAAATAATATTTTTAACTAAAAATAAATTTTATCACTTAATACTTAAAATACTTTAAAAATAGTACTTTAAAATTTATCAATCTAATATACTTTTTATTTATTTATTTATTTATTTTAAATAATCTTTTGATATGTAATATGTAGATATGTAGACATGTGATACTAGATAGGTGATATGCGATAGTGCCTATCAACCAATAGTTGTTATCGTTTATGAGTCAATAGCTGCTATCGTCTTGATAGGCGTTGTCGCTTATCAGGCGATAGGCTATAACGCCTATCAGACGATAGGAACTATCGACCGATAAGAGAAATGACCTATCAGGTTGATAGGCAGTAGTGCCTATCGAGCGATAATCGATAACAGTTATCAGCTCGCGCTATAGCGTATCTCCCTAATAGGCGTTGTTGCCTATTAGGTGATAGGCACTAGCGCCTATCAGACGATAGCAACTACTGCCCCGATAAGCGCTTCCACCTATCGCCCCCGATAGGCGCAGCCGCCTATCTCCTAATAGACGACAATGTTTATCAGGTTGATAGTTGTTATTGCTTATCGCCCCGATAGGCGCTTCCGTCTAACAATCTAGTAAGTACTTTCGCTTATCGCCTTGATTGGTGCTTCAACCTATCGCTTTTAGCGCATATCACCTCGATAGGTGATGTCGAATATTAGGCTTTAGCGCCGATCAGGCGATATCCGATAGCAATTAACAACCAACAAGCAATAACAACTATTTGTGATAACAATAATCAGTCCGATAGGCGATAACAGTATATTCTTCTTGAGTGGTTGATAAGTGATCATTGATAAATGATAGTTGATAAGTGATAGTTGATTAATGATAATTGATAAGTGATAGTTGATAAATGATAATTAATAAGTGATAGTTGATAAAGGGATAAGTTGATAAATAATATTTGATAAGTAATAGTTGATAAGTGATAGTTGATAAATGATAGTTGATAAGTGATAGTTGATTAATGATAATTGATAAATGATAGTTGATAAATGATAATTAATAAGTGATAGTTGATAAAGGATAAGTTGATAAGTGGTAGTTGATAAGTGATAAATGATAAGTGATAGCTAATAAGTGATAACTGATAAATAATAAGTAATAAATTATAACTGATAGTTGATAAGTGATAATTGATAAGCGATAATTGATTAATGATAATTGATAGGTGATAGTTGATTAATGATAATTGATAAACGATAGTTGATTAATGATAATTGATAAGTGACAGTTGATTAATAATAATTAATAAGTGACAATTGATAAATGATAATTAATAAGTGATAGTTGATAAGGGATAATTAATAGCTAATAAATAATAAAGTAATAGTAAATAAATGATAAGTTATAGTTTATAAGTGATATAATAGTTGATAAATGATAATTGATAGTTAATAACTAATAGTTGATAAGAGACAAGTAATAGCTAATAAATGATAATTGATAAGTGATAAGAAGTAAGTGATAGTTGATAAATGATAAGTGGTAGTTTATATGTGATATAATAGTTGATAAGTGATAAATAACGACTTATAAGTGATAAAGAAGCAAGAAGACAACAAACACATACAAACTGATGATACCACACCCGTTGTTATATTCAATAATTCACAAACTTCAAAATGATGAAAAGGAATAAGAGAAACATGTCAAAGAACTAAGAATTTAAACTCCAGTAAAGTGTCGCCATAATTGTGCATGAAACTAGATTTATCAGGAAATGTTGTTCTCAAATACTTAACGCACAAAAACAAGTGCACAATTTAATTCATATGTGCAAACATCCAAAAAACAGAAAAAGACAAAAAAAAAAAAAAGTCATCAAAGTAAACTAATCCTAAGCTGTTCATGTTATTATCCGATAAAATCCATTTAAAATTCCAACTTCAATTGTGATGATTGCAGATTGCAGTGCTCAATATATAAAAGAGACAATTTAACCAACTCCAAAGACAGGTCTCATGTACCACTATAAGGAAGATGATATTTAATTAGGAGAAGAGATCATTCATAGATCAACATTATCAAAAACTTCCAATGAAAAGAAAAGTATAAGAGGAGTAGCAGTTTTATCTAAACCAAGAGGCAGGAATAAAGAGCCCAGCCAGTCCTAAATCCCACCACTTGCGATACCAAATATATATAATTATACAGAAAAACACAATGACGACCACATTCAGTTCTCACACTGTCATGAAGCCAAATCTTAAAAATATTTCATAAATAACAAAAACAAATAAAAAGAGTGATTTCATTCCCATGGTTGGAGACCAAGATTGTTATTCTTCAAAAGCTACCACATCCCACCAAAATTCATGAAGAACTCACAAAAGGTATGCAAATGACAAAAATTAATCAATCAAAATAGAAAGACTGAAAAACAAGAAGTCCATCCATAAATCAAATAGAGATGATTAAATTGATAAAAAAGAATCGTTGTCTTGATTGCATTCAAACCTAAAGCAGAATGGGTCTCCATGTATGACCAAGAAACATAGAAACGAAAAGAAGAGAGATCAGCAAATCAAACTCAAGGCAGTAGCGGTTTTGCTACGTCTAACTCTCATAATTAGTGGACAAGCTTATGACTCTCGCCTTGTTTTTCCGATAGTTCTAAAAATCCTAAAGTTATTAGTGTTGAGTCACAATAATTCCATATAAAATAGAAAGCGAACCGTTACAAAAAAAATTTGTTCTTTATGAAAAGGGTCTATTAGACTACAACTTGTGCTAACCTTTTCTTTCCTGAAAACAACCTAAAACTTAATTATTTCATTGATGACCTTGTGAACATTTTGACAAGTGTTATAAGTTTAAACTAAATTTAACTTGAAGCATCCAAATGCATCGAAAGTCTCTTCAATTTGGATCATTAATTCTACTTTGGTCACAAATATTAAAATAAAAAATCATTATATATTTGACCTAAAATTTGGACCACATAGGTTTTAATATTTGTTTACATTTGTGACCAAAAAGAAGTGCCTTATTAAGACTACTTTACGGGTTTTTGTTAACTAGAACAAGAGAAATATTAGTATTCCAGGATCAAACAAATATAAAGGTTATTTAAGAAAAAAAACAGAAGTCCACCCATAATAACCTCATTGGTCAAAACTATTTCTAATAATAAAAACTACTACACCTTGAAAAAGTTCCTTTCTCTATGCAACTTTTTTTTTTTTCAGGACTAGTCAAGCTTATTGCTTGTATGGTCTATAAAACATTAGAAACTAAACCAACTGACCATTAAAATAAAAATCCAGATACTTTCCTCATAAAAATAACCATCCTTTAAAAGGGTTATCCCTTCATTAAGCAATTTTTCTATCTCAGGAATATAAAAGGCTTCTTTTACAGTGATAAGACATCTATTGCATCAGTGATTTGTAGTTTTGCTGCGGACAACTACTTCATGGTGTGTTTAACTTTGATAAAGATCCTTGCCATCAGATCCCACTTCAGAAATGTCACTGGAATAACTGTTATGTCAAACACGGAACATATTGCTGATTTAATTAGTTTCACTTAAAAATATTGATGTTAACATAGAAATTTGAGTCGCGAAACAAGTAAAAAGAAAAATTTCTTGTTTGTATCATTTGCCTTTCTGCCAACTACAACTTTTCTGGAATAACTTAATCAAAGAGCTCATAGTAAACAACAAATACAAAACTATAACCTATACCGATTAAGAGAGGAGAAAGAGAGGGGGTAGAAAAACAAACAACACATATACCTGATTTGATTGGCTAATGAAAAAAATGAAATAAGGAATGAGTTAGATAACTTCAGGTAGGCATCGCTTCAAAGTGTTGGATCTTTTGTTGGGGGTATGGTGCAAATTATGAACAAGAAGATGATGAACTCGATGATGATGAAGGTTGCACAAATAAATTCCAACGCGTGTGTATCACATTAAGCTTTAGGTTCGATTCGCCCCCACCAATCTATATATATTGGATGCAAATGGATTAACTGGCGAATCCCCTTCAAGATACTTTGGAATCCTTGAAGTGAATTGCACATTCACATCAAGCATATCGATCAACGGTATTTTACAGAATAAAGTTTCTTCGCTTACTCTCGTGCACTAGAGAAAAGAAGAAATGACTCAGAAATATTTTTGACTTATGTAACATGAATTTGTGTTGTTATGTCTTGTGTTCTTTCTGCCTCTAAAATATCTCTATTTATAGAGATACTCATACCAATTGGTGAAAGAAAACAACTCTTCAACTCATACCAATTGGTGAAACAACTCTTGTGAAAGATTGCAACTTTTGATAACTTAATAGATACATTGGTTTGAATTAAACCCAATCATTGCAACCACTTGACCAAGTGATACATTCAATTATTTAATTTTGCTACATTAATATAGCTATTAGAAAAATCCAAATATATTTTGGAAATTTCCCTAACAATCCCCCACCATTTTCAAAATATATCTAAGTCCGTTATTCTGGAAATCTCATGGTTTCAGATAAAGGCATCTTACGATTTGAACCATTACTTAGTAAATTATGTTTTCACTCATCCTCAAATAGATTGGTAGACAAACTTTGAACCAACCATTCATTAGAACAAGTGTGCATAACTTACACATGAAATCTCGGTACCATTGATCGAATTATAAAAATGACACACTTGATAAGGCCTTGTGTCTCATATCCTTTTCGTGAGAATTTAAGAGTCAAGCTCTTGAACTCTATGAAGCGGCCCCACTTCATTCTCATATAGGTGGACTATATCAGGAATGCACCCATAATTATACATTCCAGCAAATACATGCTATATGTCAATTAAGAGGAGACCTCATCCTACCACTTTTATTTTATGGTTCAAGTACTTTTATCCTTTGGGATGTATCTATTGTCAAGTACTTCAATCACTCTAATAGTGTACTTTCATCATTGAACTCAAGACTTGATGCTACTCAAGTGTGAGTTGACATTTCCACCATTGGTGATTATCTAGATATAAGCTTGAATCACATCCCTAATGATGTTTTCAACATCATGTCCTTTGTCAGACCTTTCGTCAAAGGATCTGCAAGATACTTTTCAATTCTTACAAACACTATGGATATCACTCCATTAAATCATTTACATAGCTATGCATTAAATCAATATGTATTGATTTTCTATTATATTCTTGGTTATATGCTTTTGATAGTGTGTATTGACTATCACAATGTAAGGATACTTGTGTCATTGACTTTGGCCAAATTGGTATCTCATACAACAAATTCTTAACCATTCAGCCTCTTTACTACTTGCAACTAGAACAATAAATTTTGCAGCCATAGTGTTGATAATGCAAGTTTTTTTTTGAACCCCAAGAAACTGCACATCCACCAAAGTTGAAGGTCCATCCACTTGTGGAAGCTTGATCCACAACATGATTTATTCAACTGACATCTGTATATCCTTCCAAGTATAAATGATATCCACTATAGATTAAACTATAGTTAATTTCTCCCTTTCAAATATTTTAATACTTTATTAGTAGCATGTCAATGTTTTTTTTTTTTTTATATTCTTGATAGTGTTGACCAATTATCACCAAACCATGACTTTTTTTTTTTATTTAATCTCTTCATATT
>JBBPBT010001185.1:2696009-2723363 GCA_037974875.1 Cicer bijugum
TTTCATAAACATTTGTCAACTTATAATAATTTTAAAATATATATCCAAATCATTTTTAATATCAAAATAAGTAAGAAATTGACATATACTTTTATACCATCATACACATATAATATGATTTAATCAATTTTTGATTTAATAACATCTCACATGAAACATCACTATCAATGAGACATACACTTGATATTTATGACAATTATTTACACTAATTAATGTATTAGACATGTATCTTAAACCATACATATTTATATTTCTCAAGATTTAAGAGACTAAAATTATAAATAAATTTTATTCCACCGATCAATCATAAATCCTTGCTCTTAGTCTAAAAATATCAACCATAGATAAACAAAAACTTCATCAAAACATATTATCTCTAATTTCATATTATTAATTTTCCACGTCATATCTCCATATTATTATATATGCATCCGAAAAGGAAAATTTATTATGTATGCATTTCAAACATGAATGTAATATATAAATGTATTAATATTAAATAACTTTCGATGTTCAACCATGAATTTTTATATGAATATTTTTAAGACTTTAATTAATCTTAAAAATCCAAACAAACAAATTTAATGCATAAACTATATTAAATTCTCATACTTAAATATATTGTAAATTATGCATATCAATCTAACCACATGTTAAATTTAACATAAACAAATATAATTACTTTGAAGAACCACATATGAATTTAGAACTTCAAACATATCATATATATTTATATAAATTAAATGTGTACCTTTCACCATGATGAAGAAAGTCTATCTCCTATAAAAGTTGCAGTCATAATACTCAAAAATCGAACCTAAAGATTGTTGGATCTTTTGTTGGGGGTATGCTGCAAATTATGAACAAGAAGATGATGAACTCGATGATGATGAAGGTTGCACAAATAAATTCCAAAGCGTGTGTATCACACTAAGCTTTAGGTTCGATTCGCCTCCACCAATCTATATATATTGGATGCAAATGGGTTAACCGGCGAATCCCCTTCAGGATACTTTGGAATCCTTGAAGTGAATTGCATATTCACATCAAGCATATCGATCAACGGTATTTTATAGAATAAAGTTTCTTCGTTTACTCTCGTGCACTAGAGAAAAGAAGAAATGACTCAGAAATATTTTTGACTTATGTAACATGAATTTGTGTTGTTATGTCTTGTGTTTTTTCTGTCTCTAAAATATCTCTATTTATAGAGATACTCATACCAATTGGTAAAAGAAAACAACTCTTCAACTCATACCAATTGGTGAAACAACTCTTGTGAAAGATTGCAACTTTTGATAACTTAATAGATACATTGGTTTGAATTAAACCCAATCATTGCAACCACTTGACCAAGTGATATATTCAATTATTTAATTTTGCTACATTAATATAGCTATTAGAAAAATCCAAATATATTTTAGAAATTTCCCTAACACAAAGTTCGACCAATTTAACTAAATTATGTTGCAAAACGCTTCAACACATCTCTCTCTGATCAAATGAAAAATAATACAAGGAATTGACTTAAAAGAATAGTTAATAGTATCAATTACTTGAGATCTTAAGCATATTGATAAGCAAATAACAATCTCAACCAAGAAAAGCTTTTATATAAGAACAAACTCTGAAGTCGAAACAATCCAGATGCAGACAATCATGTTAAAGAATTAAGGCACGTATAATGGGGAGTAGAAAAATTTATCCAAACCAAGAAGCTGGAACGAAGAGCCCAACCATGTCGTCCTAAATTCCAACATTCAGTTCACACTGCCAAGAAACAAAATCTTAAAACCAGCATAAGGTTGGAGACCATAATCTTCCGCTACAGCTACCACCACCACCAACTTTCATAACCCTGTAACATCCATGAAGCAATTAAAAGGAATGAATCAATTAAACTAGGAACACCAATAATAGAAAGATTGAAAACACATAATCCATAATCTGAACAGAAGTAATCTTATTGAACAAAAAGAACAACTAATCCTGGATTATTTCCACCATAGCTTCCACGTGCCACCAAGCAGTGCCAGAGCTTGAAATGAAACATTATGATCAAATTTTTAAATTTTTAATGTAAATAATATTGTATAGAATCCAAAATTACAACATACACCACATGAATCAATTAAAATTAATATATATCAAATCACACTAACCACAATTATCTTATAAGAACAGCTACCACACCCCACCAACTTTGATAAGAACCCTGTAACACCCAAGAAGAAATCATAAAAAGGAATTATTTGATAAAATTAAACACTAGAAATTGATGAGGAAGACTGGAAACCCAAATCCATAATCCAAATAGAGATAATCATATTGAATGAAAATAATTTTTGTGTTGATTGTGTTTAAAAACCTAAAGCTGAATAGGAAGTCCTTGACAATTTATGCCATAGTTTCCATGTGCCACTGCGTGTTCATATGTTACCTCTCCTATAACACCAAAATAAAATCACAAATTGAGGTAACTAGATAATTAGAATCAACAAAGAAATATTGATATGAAAAGAATTCATGAAATACAGTTGAGAGCAACAAATAAAGGCTGAACACTATGAAGGATGTTACTATTATAATACACTAGGCTGCTGAAAAACAGGTTAACAATCCAATGTGTATGACTGGTGTTAAAAGCATAGACAGAAAAATAAAGGTAATACAGAATAAATTAGATTAATCCAAAATCATTTGCCGTTGTTAGCCTTCCAAATCAAGAATCTTGAAAGACTCTACACTTGAGCACAAGTAGTTCTTAGCCTTTTAGAAAACACATCAAAACTCCAGCTTGCTGCAAAATAATTCGAACAGCCTCATTAAACCAGACACACATCAATAGATTCGTTAGTGGGGTATGCTTCCTCACTATAACATAGAGCTGCAAAAACAAGTTTGATTGAACATTGTAAATTATTGGTGCAACGGTTGGGGAAAAGTGTAATCAGTGAAAGTCAAAGTTCGGTAAAAGACTCAATGATATCTTTCGACAAACATAGAGCTATATACAATATCAATTCAAAAGATGACAGCTAAATTTTGGATAAAACAGAACAAAAATCTTTCTGTTATGAAGAAAAGAAGACTTAATGTTAAAATTACTGTTAGCTAATGAAAAGATAATCAATGGATACCTTTCTTTCCATTAAATCTCTTGTCTTCAGGCAAGCCATTTTTTCTGTATTGATTCAGTTGCACTTCAACTTCCTCCGGCTTGGCTTTGTTTTTCTTGACAACAGCCTTTGCTTCATCATGGAGTATTTTGCTTGAGGAAAAAGGCGATGGCTTAACAACTGAAAAAATTGGAAGCTCACACATGGTTGAACAGGGAAACAGGTACACAAAAGCCCTTATGCCCATATATCTCATTCTAGACCAACAAAGTGTTTCCAAAAACATAAAATTAATGTTGATATGTTGAGTGTTCTCATGGAGAATTGTTTTTCCCTCTAGAATCAATTATGACTCTAATTGGCAAGGCCAATCTTATAGATCAAAGTAAAGTTGTTTGGTAACTGTCTTTCTCGCACAAGTTTATAACAATTTTTCACACGCTTTGGCGTCTTTTGTGTTTGAAAGCTTATAGCTTAGAGTGTATAATTCTCTCATTTCGAATTTTAACTATTGAATCCTCTGTTATCCTTCAATGAAGCTTTGATCTTGAGAACTTGCTATAATGGCTCCTCTTGCCTTTTCTTCATTCTTTCTTCTTGAGCTTGCAATGAACCTTCTAATTCCTCAATGGATATTGAGTCAAGATCTTTCGATTCCTCAATAACACATACCACATAATCAAATTTAGGAGTCAAGGAACGAAGAATTTTCTCCGCTACACGAACATCTTCTATCTTGTCTCCATATCTCTTTATTTGATTAATAATTGTCTTCACCCTTGAGCAATAATCTGAAATTGATTCGGTATCCTTCATCTTCAAAGCTTTGAAATCTCCCCTTAGAGATTGAAGTCTTATCTTCTTCACCTTGTCAATACCTTGGAGTGATTTTTCCAAAATCTTCCAAGCTTTCGTTGAATTTGTAGCATCGACAACCTTCTCAAATATAGAATCATCCAAACATTGATGAATGAGAGTAAGAGCTTGTTGATCTTTCTTCCTTGTTTTTGCCAAAGCCTCCTTCGCTACTTGAGACAATGCCTCTTCATCTTGTGGCTCATCATAGCCTTTTTCAACAATCTCCTATACACCTTGAGAGCCAAGCAATGCTTTCATACGAAGGCACCATTTTTCATAATTCTCTTTCTTTAGAAGAGGAAAGTGAAAAGTAGTGTAATCATGAGTCGTCATTTCTCAACTCTCACAACCAAGCTCTAGATACCACTTTGTTAGAGAAAGGAGGTATTTCTAATAGAAAAACTCTCAATTTGCTTGATGCTTAATGTCAATATTAGACGCTAACAACTCAATTTTTTGACATGAATCCCTCTAAACCTAAACTCACAAGCAAACCAACTAACTTTTAATTATGGGTGCTCAAAGTATGTATATAAGTTGTTATGTTATATTTATCTAAAAGAGTTGGTAGGAAGACACTAATGCACAAGTAACCAAACATCATCATGGTTACTGTCCATAGAGATACTTCTAATGTTCTCCTTGACCAAATTAGGGAGAACAATGTAGAGCTTATGGAAGAGCCATTGGCCATTCTCAACAATGTCATGGACCTTGAGGCACACATCACAAATGCAACCATAAGAAACAAGTTTACAAAGATAGTCGACAATCCACTTGTAATCATATCACAAGTAAACCTCGCCTCAACCAATTCTACAAGTAAAATTGACTTTCAAGACATCAATAACCTTCACTACCACCCTCTAAACACAAGAAGAACCAAAAATAACTTATCCATTACCACCAAAAATAACTTTAGCATGTAATGCATCTGTATCACCAATTCAGAAATCACGACAATCGTATAAATTGTTTAATAAGTAATTATGATAAAAATTAAATTTTATTAATAAGTTAACAGTTGGTTAATAATATTGAAATAATATTAATGAAAAATCGCTTTTCTATATAAACTAGTATATAACTGTTGTTTCAGAAAATTGGTTTTTGAAAAATAAATAATGCCACCGATGAAATAACTGGGCTGAGTCGCAGACTAGGTCGCTCTCTTTAAGACGTTTCGAGGCACTGCCGAAATTGTGCAAGGCAGACTATCAACCACGAAGTCCCCAGGATAAAACAGCTCAGATCACTGTATCGAAATTCTACTGCATTGTAGAAAACCGATCTGGAATTACACCCTCTGTATGGCAGTCGTGTGACTGACACTCGTAATATAGCACTAAGGCTACTCGAAATATAGCACTACGGCTACTCAAGAAAATAGAAGAAGAAGAAGAAGAAAGTAGGGGGAGAAGTGAGAAAAGCCTCAGATACGGAGAGCTTTTGGTGTGCTTTTCCAAATGAGGTGAGGTCTATATTTATAGGGGAGTCCAGCAACTGGATCTGCGAAAATGGGGGGATCCAAGAAGCACCAAGTCCATCAGCTGACTGTGCCTCAATTTTAGGAAAACGTGTTTTGACTTTGATCCTTGACCGGGCAACATCAGAAAACGCGGGATTAATCCAGTTTTAGGGTTTTGACCGGGCAAAATCTAAGGCTTAGTCAAATTAGGGTTTTGACCAGGCAATTAACGGAAGCTTAGTCAAATTAGGGTTTTGACTGAGCACTTAATCAGTTTAGGGTTAGACTGGATCAGAACATTGACTCTGACTTTGTGGATGGCAGTTTCGCAATTAACCCAAGCATATAATTAATTAAGAAATAATTAATTTTCATAATTTTTTTAAAAAGATTTAATACACCACAAACCAAGCCAAGCCAAGCCATGCCATGCCGGGCTGGGCCGAGCCGAGCCGGGCGGGCGGGCGGCGGCGGCGCGCGCTTGTGGTGGTCCATTTGCTTGCGTTCTCCCTCCTTCACAAAATTGGGGTACCCCTTGGGGCCCAACCCAAGTGTGAAACTAACACCTTATAAAGGCTTTAAATGAGTGTGTTCCCTCCTATGTGAGACTTCTCATTTTTCAATTCACAACCATCTTAAAAGCCATCATCAATGCCATTTACATTCCATCATTTCCAACAATCCCCCACTTGAATTTAAAAATAGGTTCTTGAATAGCGTCAAACACTTCTATAAGATTATGCATAAACAAAGGTGTCTCTTGACTTGAACCTTTGCGTAGTGAGTAAGATTCAGATTCAACAAGAGTGACTTGTAGTCTTGAACTCTATCTCTCACATCAAACCCACACATAACCTTTTCATTGGGTGTATTCTCAAAAGCCCGTGCATTTAAGGCCATGCACGTGTATCCCAGTATAGTGAACGATCTAGGAATTCTGCCTTAAATTCCATAGGAAGCGGCCCCCACTTCCACATTCACATAGGTGAGTCTATCAAGAGTACTCCTGTAGCTAGGTACTCCACTCCACATAGAGTATAGATCTCATTAAGAGTTTCTATTACCTCATCCTTTCATCGCTTCAGGACTCATGCTTCTTTTGTATATTATGTAGCATGTTCATCTCATATCACTGTGACTTGTTATTACCCATTGAACCTAATTCTTGGGATCTCCAGTCTTTTAGGTCGGGTTACCATCACAGGTGACTCATCAATCTATAGGCAGTAGTCCCATCCTTTTGGATGTGTTTAAGACTTTATCTCTAGCTAATCCTTTCGTCAAAGGATCTGCTAAATTCTCATCAGTGCGTACGTGATCCACTATAACAGCTCCTTTAGAAATTAATTCTCTAACTGTGCTGTGCTTACGACGAATTTGTCTTCTTTTACCGTTGTAATAACGGTTCTCAATTTTTGCAATAGTCGCGGTACTATCGCAGTGGATCAACACAGCTGGCAATGGTTTTTCCCACAAAGGGATCTGAGCTAGCAAGCATCTCAACCAACTTGCTTCTTCACTAGCCGTAGCTAGTGCTATCATTTCAGATTCCATAGTGGACTGAGCCAATATAGTCTGTTTCTTTGATTTCCACGACACAACACCACCAGCTATGTTGAAGACATAGCCACTGGTTGCTTTGGAATCATCTGATAAGGTGTTCCAATCCGCATCACTGTATCCTTCAAGGACAGCAGGAAATCTTCTATAGTGTAATCCGAGACTCATGGTCCTTTTAAGATATCTCATGACTCTTTCAATAGAATGCCAATGCTCCATACTAGGTCTACTAGTAAACCTGCATAACAATCCAACGACATAGGCTATGTCGGGTCTAGTGCAATCAGTGGCATACCTGAGGCTGCCAATGACACTTGCATATTCAGTCTGTCTGACACCGTCACCAGTGTTCTTGAAAAGTTTTACACTTGGATCATATGGTGTACAAGCAGGTTTACAATCAAAGTAATTATATTTCTTTAGGATCTTTTCAATGTAATGAGATTGATCCAAAGAAATTCCATTTTCTGACCTAGTAATCTTAATTCCAAGGATTACACTAGCTTCTCCAAGGTCTTTCATATCAAAGTTGTTACTCAACAATGATTTCACTTTATTTACAGCATGAATGTTTGATCCAAATATGAGCAAGTCGTCTACATATAGACATATGATAGTGCAAATGTTATTTTCATATTTGTAATAGATGCATTTGTCACTTTCATTCACTTTGAACTCATTCGACAAGATTAAGTTATCAAATTTTTCATGCCATTGCTTAGGAGCTTGTTTAAGACCATACAAAGATTTATCTAACTTACAGACCTTGTTTTCTTGTCCATGAATTACAAAACCTTCAGGTTGTTCCATATAAATTTCTTCTTCCAAGTCACCATTTAAAAAAGCGGTTTTAACATCCATCTGGTGTATCACCAGGTTATGTATAGCCGCAAGTGATATTAGCACTCTAATGGATGTTAGTCTAGTGACTGGTGAAAAAGTGTCGAAGAAATCTATATTTTCTCTTTGTCTAAAACCTTTGGCTACAAGGCGAGCCTTGTATTTATCAATAGATCCATCGGGTTTTAGTTTCTTTTTCAAAATCCATTTACAACCTATAGGTTTGCAACCAGGAGGCAAGTCTACTAAATGCCAGGTCTTGTTAGACTCTAGAGAATCCATTTCATCATTTATAGCTTCTTGCCATAAATCCGCATCCAAAGATGACAAAGCTTCTTTAAGATTTGCAGGATCCTCTTCTAGATTATATGCCATATATTCTGGTCCATAATCTTTAGCAACTCTTACTCTCTTACTCCTTCGAGGTTCAGTTTCGTCTTGGTTGTTGCTCTCAGTGTTTCTTATCATTGGGACTTGATTGGGTTCGATGCCCCCACTATTTCTTGATTTAAAAGGGAATTTATTTTCATAGAAGTCAACATCATTTGACTCTATGATCACTTTCGCATTTAGGTCATAAAACCTATACGCTTTACTGTTTACAGCATATCCTATGAAAACACATTCATATGCTCTACTAGCGAGTTTAATTCGTTTGGGATCAGGGATTCTGACATATGCCAGACAACCCCATGTTCGAAGATAAGACAAGTTGGGCTGTCTTTTCTTCATTATCTCATAAGGAGATGTTTTGCTTTTAGATTTTGGTACTCTATTCAAAACATAGCATACAGTCAAAATAATTTCCCCCCACTAGTGAGATGCAGCACCAGAATTAAGCATAATAGCAACAACTAATTTAGTAAGAGTCCTATTTTTTCTTTCAGCTTTACCATTCATTTCAGGTGAATAGGGTGCAGTAGTTTCATGTATAATTCCATGGGTTTTGTAAAAGTCATTAAACAAACTAGAATCATACTCTGTTCCTCTATCACTACGAAACTTCTTAATCTTTTTACTAAATTGATTTTCAATTTCATTTACAAAGATCTTAAACATGTCAAGCGCATCACTTTTATTTTTCATTAGATATACAAATGTAAAATCAGAGCAATCATCAATAAAAGTTATGAAGTAACGTTTTCCATTTCTAGTCAATGTTCCATCAAGTTCACATATATCAGAATGTATTAAATCTAGGGGTTCAGATTCTCTAATTACTGATTTATGTGATTTCTTTGTTATTTTAGCTTGACTACAAAAATCACATTTTTCGAAATCTTTTGGGGATAACTTTGGAATTAAACCTAAATTACTTAAGTTTGAAATAATATTTTTGTTCACATGACAGAGTCTAGCATGCCAAATATTAAAATCACACAACATGTAAGCAGAAGGAGACATTTTATTCAATTCAACATTCAATTTAAACATGCCATCAGTGGCGTACCCTTTCCCTACAAAAATACCATTCTTAGAAATGGTGTACAAATCTGCCCCTATAGATTGAATGAACCCTGCCTTGTTGAGAAGAAACCCCGAAACCAGATTCTTCCTTATTTCTGGAGTATGCATGACATCCTTCAGAATTAAGGTTTTTCCTGATGTGAATGTTAGTTCCACATCTCCAATACCAGCAACATTAGTGGTGTGGGAATCTCCCAACAACACTTTCTTATCTTCAGCATCCGTGTATGTTTTAAACATAGCACGATCATAGCAGACATGGCGAGAGGCGCCAGTGTCTATCCACCATCCATCTGATCCACCTACAAGGTTGATCTCAGTTATCATAGCAATGAATTGCTCTTCTGTCAAGTTAGCCTGATTTGCAGGGCCTGGCTTGTTCCTGCACTTGCGTGCCATATGACCCTCTCTCCCATAATTGAAACAAGTAAAAGGAAGAGGGCCATTTCTAGGTGGTGGTTGCTGTCTAGCAGTAGGGACCTTTGGAGGGTTCCCAGTCTTGTTGCTGTTCTTAGAAGAGCGATGCTGATTCTTTAATTGTATGTCGTTTGGCTTCAGCACAGCTCCTATGAGTTTCTTTTTCTTCTTTTTTGTCACAAGAAGAACTTCCTCTTTCTGGTTTTGCTTCCGAGATTCCTCCTCAATTCTAAGGCGAGTTATCAAGCTTTCAAGTGAAAATTCTTTGGTTTTGTGCCTAAGAGAATTTTTGAAATCTTTCCAAGCAGGGGACAGTTTGTCAATAATAACAGCAATTTGAAACTGTTCATTTAGGGACATACCTTCAGTGATTATCTCGTGAGCTATCTTCTGGATTTCGTGAGACTGAGCTTCCACTGATTTGTCATCTGTCATCTGATATTTGAGGTAGCGGCTCACTGCATACTTTTTAGCTCCAGCTTCCTCAGTATCATATTTCTTCTTTAGAGCATCCCAAACCTGTCGAGCAGTATTGCTGTCGGAACTGTAGTAATCGTACAGATCATCAGCAAGTCCATTAAGAATATAATTCTTACATAAGTAATCATTATGTTCCCATCGGGTTAATTCAGCAGCTATCTTATCCTTTTCTGTTTGTTCAGCTTTTTCTGGAACCACAGGGATATCATCCTTCAGAACGTTGGCAAGATTCTTTGTAGTTAGAAAAAATAACATCTTTTGTTGCCAACGTTTGAAGTGACTGCCCTCAAACCGAAACAGTTTGTTGAAGTCAGAAGCAGAAGAACCTGTTCCAGTAATTTCGTCGGTAGACATGGCAGTTTGAAAACGTCTTAAAATTGTTGTTTCAGAAAATTGGTTTTTGAAAAATAAATAATGCCACCGATGAAATAACTGGGTTGAGTCGCGGACTAGGTCGCTCTCTTTAAGACGTTTCGAGGCACTGCCCAAATTGTGCAAGGCAGACTATCAACCACGAAGTCCCCAGGATAAAACAGCCCAGATCACTGTATCGAAATTCTACTGCACTGTAGAAAATCGATCTGGAATTACACCCTCTGTATGGCAGTCGTGTGACTGACACTCGTAATATAGCACTAAGGCTACTCGAAATATAGCACTACGGCTACTCAAGAAAATAGAAGAAGAAGAAGAAGAAGAAAGTAGGGGGAGAAGTGAGAAAAGCCTCAGATACGGAGAGCTTTTGGTGTGCTTTTCCAAATGAGGTGAGGTCTGTATTTATAGGGGAGTCCAGCAACTGGATCTGCGAAAATGGGGGGATCCAAGAAGCACCAAGTCCATCAGCTGACTGTGCCTCAATAGTCCATCAGCTGACTGTGCCTCAATTTTAGGAAAATGTGTTTTGACTTTGATCCTTGACCGGGCAACATCAGAAAACGCGGGATTAATCCAGTTTTAGGGTTTTAGGGTTTTGACCAGGCAAAATCTAAGGCTTAGTCAAATTAGGGTTTTGACCAGGCAATTAACGGAAGCTTAGTCAAATTAGGGTTTTGACTGAGCACTTAATCAGTTTAGGGTTAGACTGGATCAGAACATTGACTCTGACTTTGTGGATGACAGTTTCGCAATTAACGCAAGCATATAATTAATTAAGAAATAATTAATTTTCATAATTTTTTTAAAAAGATTTAATACACCACAAACCAAACCAAACCAAACCAAGCCAAGCCATGCCGGGCCGGACGGCCGGGCCGGGTAGGCGCGCGTGTGTGTGCCTGTGGTGGTCCATTTGCTTGCGTTCTCCCTCCTTCACAAAATTGGGGTACCCCTTGGGGCCCAACCCAAGTGTGAAACTAACACCTTATAAAGGCTTTAAATGAGTGTGTTCCCTCCTATGTAGGACTTCTCATTTTTCAATTCACAACCATCTTAAAAGCCATCATCAATGTCATTTACATTCCATCATTTCCAACAATAACTCGTGCATCGCACGAGAATTTGTATGTATTAATTTTCATTGATAATATATATTTACTCTAGGTTTAATATATCCACATATAAAAATACAAACAAACCACATGGTTTAGTGAAAAAAATGTAACAAAATCATTTTATTTGTAAATATTTTAAGAGAAATTCCTTAATTATATTGTTATATATTATTATGGAATTAAAAGATGCATTATATTTGTAACAAACTTAACAAAAATATCACAAAAGGAACATGTGCCATTATTTTGAAATATAATGGTTAATAATGTTTATAAGTGGTCATCTTATAGATATATATACATATAAAATTAATAATATATGTACACAAATATCATTAAAGAAATAATAAAATATTCAATAGTAAAGGTAGTTTTATTTTTTAAATGGATTATTTTTCAATGCATGGATAATATACAATTTTTATTATTTTTGCGAACACAATAAAAAAAATTAATGTAGAATCAACACACTCTATACATGTTATGTTGTTATCTTATGCTGAAAAGAAGGTCGCACCATGAGAAAAGGAAATTAAAATATTTTTAAAGTTAACTTAGTTAATATTGAAGATTTAATTAAAGATAAATTTTTTAAATAAATGTAAAAGAATTTAATATAAATTATGGATACAATTTTAAATAAATGTCAAAAGAGTTTAATATAAATTATAAGTATGAACGTTAAAAATATAGTTGCTAAAACTTTGTATTATTATTTTGGATTTGATAATATTTTTTTATAAATAAATATAATGTTAAAATTATTATTATGTTTTATTATCATTATTTTTAGAAAAAAAATAAAACCAATTTGATACAGTAAAATAGTATTCAGTGGCGGATCTTTCACAAAATATTTGGGGGAGCCGGAGAGCAACAAGTATTAAGTGAAATTTAAATATTATAATTGAAATTTTTAAAATTCATATAGTTTTTTTTGTAGAGTATCACACAATTCATACATAGTAGACAAGTTGAAAAAAAATTAGAATTTCAATTTTCACAAGTTACACAATTTTCACAAATCACATAATTCACACAATTCAATCAAATAAAATATTTAAACATAAAAAAATTAATGCATTCTTTCAAAAAGAATTTTTTTGACAAAGATGAAAATTATAAAACAATTCACAATTAAAAAATAGTATCACATTATATCATATATCATGATTAATATGAAAAAGTTTGTTAATAGTTAATAGTTAAATTGCTAATAAGATGTTAGAGTTTGTTGGTCGGAAATTAGTTAGTTTATGTATAAGGGATGCCGTGGCACCTGCTCGCTGCCACTCATAGTATTCTTCCACCAATAATCTAACCATTAATTTCATAATTATCACAGATAATATTCAATAACAAATACACATGCATCATCTCTACTTAAAAAAAAAATACACATGCATTATCGTAACAAAAAATACATATGCATTATCAATTAACAAAAAATACAATGCAAAATAAGCACACAAAGTAATTCCTACCAACTTACAATTCCTATTAATAAATCAAAATTCTCTACACTATTAATAAAGACAACCTTCTAAGTACATAAAGTAACTTTTTCTAGCTTGCTTGCCAAGAAGACAACCTTCACACAATTGATTTGGATGATTGATTGAGGGCACCCCTTTCACCATACCCTTTTTCCCCATAATTTTAAGTGCACTAAAGTTCAAGTGGCCATACCTCATATGCCAGCGCCATGCTTCATCTTGGACACTCATCTTCAAACATTTTGCTTCAATAGTTCTTAGGTTCAAGATAAACATTCTATTTTTTGACATAAGAACTTTGGCAATTAAATTGTTATTTAGATCTCTAAGCCAAAGATATTTATTTTTCACGAGAATTTCATATCCTTTTTCAAGTAGTTGACCCAAACTCAAAATATTACTCTTTAATTTAGGAACATAGTATACATCACTAATCAACTTATGGCTCCCATCTTTAGAAGAGATTATAATTGTACCTTTTCCTTCAATTTTCACTTTTGATGAATCTCCAAACGAAACATTTCCATTCATATTTTCATTAAGTTCCACAAATTTCTCTTTGCATCCACACATATGGTTACTTGCACCATTGTACCATGAACTATTAGCATCTCTCTCTTTAGATTTGTCATACCTCATTTAACTTTGATTATAGCCATAACCTCTTCCTCTTCCAAGAACTCTTGGTGATGAGTGACTTCTTTCTTCGTAGTTTGATTCACGGTTGAAACCTCTTCCTCTTCCTCCTTGACCACGACCACGTCCTCGTCCTCTTCCTTGTTCATGTCGATGCCCGTTTTAACTATTGAATCCTCTGTTATCCTTCAATGAAGCTTTGATCTTGAGAACTTGCTCTAATGGCTCCTCTTGCCTTTTCTTCATTCTTTCTTCTTGAGCTTGCAATGAACCTTCTAATTCCTCAATGGATATTGAGTCAAGATCTTTCGATTCCTCAATAACACATACCACATAATCAAATTTAGGAGTCAAGGAACGAAGAATTTTCTCCGCTACACGAACATCTTCTATCTTGTCTCCATATCTCTTTATTTGATTAACAATTGTCTTCACCCTTGAGCAATAATCTGAAATTGATTCGGTATCCTTCATCTTCAAAGCTTTGAAATCTCCCCTTAGAGATTGAAGTCTTATCTTCTTCACCTTGTCAATGCCTTGGAGTGATTTTTCCAAAATCTTCCAAGCTTTCGTTGAATTTGTAGCATCGACAACCTTCTCAAATATAGAATCATCCAAACATTGATGAATGAGAGTAAGAGCTTGTTGATCTTTCTTCCTTGTTTTTGCCAAAGCCTCCTTCGCTACTTGAGACAATGCCTCTTCATCTTGTGGCTCATCATAGCCTTTTTCAACAATCTCCCATACACCTTGAGAGCCAAGCAATGCTTTCATACGAAGGCACCATTTTTCATAATTCTCTTTCTTTAGAAGAGGAAAGTGAAAAGTAGTGTAATCATGAGTCGTCATTTCTCAACTCTCACAACCAAGCTCTAGATACCACTTTGTTAGAGAAAGGAGGTATTTCTAATAGAAAAACTCTCAATTTGCTTGATGCTTAATGTCAAGTACAAGTAGATATTTATAGGTACAAATAGAAAACTCTAGATACATTTCTAGGAGCTTCCTAATTAATACCGCATTCTAGGAGCTTCCTAATTAATAGTGACTTCTAGGAACATCCTAATTAATAGTGACTTCTAGGAGCTTCCCACAATTTTTTTTTTTTGTAATTAGAAAACTTCTAGATTCTTACATGGAATTCTACATGGTTCTAGAATTATCTAATTTCAAATTAGTAATAACAATTTACAAATCAGAAATTATGAGTTTAACATGGTATCACACTAGGTTGTGATCCAAATCAGATTTCACTTTTTTTTGCGATCAAATCTCGAGTTCCTCGATTTTTTTCTTGAAATCACAGTTCCTTCCCTCGGCATCATGTTCACCGACAAGCATGATACCCTTTTAGTGCGTCTTAATGGAAAAAACTACTCTACATGGGTGTTTCAACTCTAGATTTTTGTCAAAGGAAAAGAGCTTTGGGGTGATGTCAATGGAAGCGACTCTGCCCTTGAGAAGACGCATAAGGATGCTTATGCCAAGTGGGAAGTCAAAGATGCACAAGTCATGACATGGATCATAGATTCTGTTGATCCCAATATCATTCTCAATCTCCGACCTTTCGCTACGGCGGCAAAGATGTGGGACTACTTGAAGAAAATATACAGTCAAGACAACGCTGCTCAACGGTTCCAGCTTGAACATGAAATTGCAATTTTTCAACAGGAAAGTCTTTCCATTGCTGATTTTTATTCTCATTTTATGAATCTTTGGGCTGAATACACTGACATTGTAAGATTTGTCAAGTGAAGGGCAAACCACTATGCAAAAAGTTCACCAGATTAGCAAATGCAATCAATTTTTGATGAAATTGAGATCTGATTTTGAGGGACTAAGGTCCAACCTCATGAACTGAGCTACTGCCCTATCCTTGGATACTTGTCTCAATGAGCTGCTTCGTGAGGAACAACGTCTTCTCACTCAAACAACCATGGAACAACAAAAGGTTGTTTCGCTCCCTATGGCATATGTGGTACAAGGTCGACCTCGTGGGCGAGACACGAGTACTGTTCAATGTTTCTGTTGCAAAGGACATGGACATTTTGCTTCCAACTGTCCTAAAAAGTTTTGTAATTACTGCAAAAAGGATGGTCATATCATTAAAGAATGTCCGACCAGACCACCAAAGAAAACTGCAACAGCCTTCACTGCATCTGTTGGTCTTTCTGCAGCTCCTATTTCGGTGAACCATAATCCGTATTCCACCGTTCCAATCTTAACCCCTGAAATGGTTCAACAAATGATCATTTCTGCATTTTCTGCTTTGGGTCTTTCAGGTAACGTTACTTCCCTTGATTCTCCTTGGTATTTTGACTTAAGGGCATCTAATCATATGACCAACAATGTTGTTGCCCTTACCAATATTACAAGTTACTCTGGTAATCTCCAAATACAAACTGTTGATGGAAACAGTTTGCCTATTACAGAAATTGGTGATATTTCTTCATCTCTCACCAATGTTTATGTTTCCCCTGGTCTTACTAGTAATCTTATTTTAGTTGGTCAATTAGTTGACAATGATTATAGAGTTGAATTCTCAAAATCTGGTTGTCTTGTGCAGGATCAACAATCAGGGAAGATGATCGCGATGGGGCCTAAAGTTGAACGTCTTTTTCCTCTTTATTCATTGAAGTCCCCATGTTCTTTTATGTCTTTTATTTCTTGTAATTATGCAATTGTTGATTTTCAAATATGGCATAAGCGTCTTGGTCACCCAAACTCAAATGTCCTTTATGACTTGATGAAATCTATAGTTCTTGGCAATAAAAATTCTCCATCTCTTAGGGCTATTCAATTTGATTGCATTTCTTGTAAACTTGGTAAAAGTAAAATTCTACCATTTCCAACTCATAAAACAAATGTAAATCAACCTTTTGACATGATCCATAGTGATTTATGGGGAATAGCACCTGTTATATATCATGCTCGTTATAAGTACTTTATCACTTTTATTGATGATTATAGTCGTTTTACATGGGTTTATTTTTTGTGCTCTAAGGCTGAAGCATTTTCTGCATTTAAATTTTTTTATGCCTAAGTTCAGACTCAATTTTCATCTACCATTAAAATTTTGCGTTCTGACAATGGGGGAGAATACACATCTTCTTTATTTCAGGAGTTCTTGCAGACAAATGGCATTATATCACAAAGGTCATGCTCTTATACACCCCAACAAAATGGGGTAGCAGAAAGAAAAAACCGCCATCTCCTTGATGTTGTCCGTACTCTCTTGTTGGACTCCTTTGTACCCTCTCAATTCTGGTGTGAACTCTCTCCACCGCTGTCCATCTTATTAATCGACTGCCCTCTCAAGCCTTAAACAATGATTCCCCATTTTTAAGGCTATATGGACAACAACCATCTTATAGCAATCTTCGTACCTTTGGTTGTGTCTGTTATGTTCATCTTCATCCCCAAGAACGCACCAAGCTTACAGCTCAATCTGTTAAATGTGTTTTTCTTGGTTACTCAAGCCACCAAAAAGGTTTTATATGCTATGATCCTAATCTCAATAGGATACGAGTTTCTAGAAATGTTATTTTTCAAGAAAATGCATATTTTTTTCTGCTAACCAAGATACTTATTCTCCTACATCTGCATCTATTTTGCCTCTATTTTCTAACAATTCTGCAGGGGAATCAGCACCTAAGCCTCTTTTGGTGTACCAAAGGCGTTCAAAACCTCCACGGCCTCCTCCCGGTCATTCTCTGGTTGCTGATTCGATACTTCAACAAGAACCAGTAGCATTACGTCGCAGTACTCGCACTCGTAATCCTCCAAAAAAAAGTATGATCCATCTTTGACAAAAACTTTAGCTTTTGTTTATATCCCTTCTTCATATAAACAGACTATGGAGCATAAATGTTGGCAAGATGCTATAGAGGCAGAACTTCTAGCACTAGAAGAGAATCAAACATGGGATGTTGTTCCTTGTCCCTCATCTGTTAAACCTCTTTGTAGCAAATTTATATTTACTATAAAGCTTCGTTCAGATGGATTCATAGATCGCTACAAGGCTCGATTAGTGGTTCTTGGAAGTAAGCAAGAATTTGGCATCGATTATGATGAGACATTTGCACCCGTAGCCAAAATGACTACAGTGCACGCTATTCTAGCCATTGTTGCATCTAAATCTTGGCAAATACACCAGCTAGATGTTAAGAACGTATTTCTTCATGGTGACCTCAAGGAGGAAGTTTACATCAAACTTCCTACTGGTATGAACTCCATTTTATCTAATAATGTTTGCAAACTAAAACGTTCTTTGTATGGGTTAAAACAGACACCAAAAGTGTGGTTTGAGAAGTTTAGAACAACACTTCTTGGCTTTTCCTTCATCCAAAGCAACTACGATCCATCTCTATTTACACAACGAACATTAAAAGGGATTGTGATACTCCTTGTTTATGTGGGTGACATTGTCATCACCGATTCAGTTCAAGAGGCAATCCATAAAATCCAACAATTGTTGCATTCCACTTTCCACATGAAAGATCTTGGGCAGCTCACTTACTTCTTGGGCTTAGAAGTACACTTTCAACCAAAAGGCATCTTTGTTACTCAACACAAATATATTCAAGATTTAATTCATCTAGCCGGTCTTACCAACGCCATTGTTGTTGAAACTCCCATGGAAGTTAATATCAAGTTAAGACGAGATGAAGGTGAACTTATGACAGATCCCACGTTATATCGGAAGTTGGTTGGCAATCTTATCTATCTTACCATTACAAGATCCGATATCTCTTTTGATGTCCATACAGTCAGTAGATTCATGCAAAATCCTAGACATTTGCATCTTTCAGCTGTACAACGAATCATCAAATACTTATTGGGTACTCCTAGTCGCAGTCTCTTCTTTCCTAATAGTTCAACAATACAACTTCAAGCATACAATGATGCTGATTGGGCTGGCTGCCCATACACAAGAAAATCTACCACCGGTTGGTGCATGTTTTTAGGTGATGCCCCTATCTCTTGGAAGTGCAAGAAACAAAATTCTGTATCTAAATCCTCTACTGAAGCAGAATATCATTCCATGTCTGCAGCATGTTCATAAATTATTTGGTTGCGCGATCTTGTTTCGGAACTTGGTTTTTCACAAACAAAACCAACTCCATTGCATGCTGATAATACAAGTGCCATACAAATTGCAACCAATCCAGTATACCATGAAAGAACAAAGCACATAGAAGTCGATTGTCATTCAATTAGGGAAGCCTATGACCGCAAAATTATTACTCTTCCTCATGTCTCAACATCAATTCAGTTGGCTGATGTCTTCACTAAATCATTGACACGTCAGTGACATAATTTTCTAATCAACAAATTGGTGCTGGTGAAATTGATGCTTATAGATTCACCAACATCAATTTGAGGGGGGATGTCAATAGAATTGGCAGTTTCGTAATCATTAATCGTGCAGATTTGATTCTATTTGTAATTATGTAATTATTATTCCAATTAATTAGTTAGCCGTTATAGTAAGACCCAAATCGTTATGTAACAACATTATTTAAAGGAGAATTTTCCAATGAAAAAGGACACAATTTACAAATCAGAAATTCTGAGTTTAACATGAATAACACCTTTATAGGTCCAACCAGCATCTCACCTTCACCAAAAATTATTAATCAATAAGCCTTATTATAAGTTTCAAATTAAGGTTTTAAGTTTCTTTGTCATGTTTTTCTTGTCAAATACTTCATCTGGAATGAAATATAAGCAAAAAGAATAATTGAAAAGCTGATGTATCTAATATTAAATTAAGACTAGATACATTATTTAAAATCATATACATTAATTTTTTTAGTTATCCTTTTTGCTTATATTTCGTTCTAGAGGGAGTAGAATTTACCTGTAGTGAGTCGCTTTTTCTCCCCTCCCGATATACCTCTTATTATTTGATATCTTACCATTATGTCACCGCAAACTTCAAGTCCTAAAATCTGCCACATTTCACCAAGGAGGAAATTAAAACCTTTTCTTGTTTCACAAGTCAACTATATTTGGTGAATCAGTATGATCTTGTAACTTCAATGAATGAAAATCAAATCCCCTTAAAAATTGTTGTTAAATGGTCATTAATGTCAGTTTAATTTATAATAATATTCATCTTCCCCAATTTTTTTGAAAAAATACGTGTCTTCTAACTATATCTCATGAACGTGGACCATTACCTTGAGAATGTAGTCAATGACCACACTGGTTTGTTGTCCTTCATTTGCTGCTTCCTACATATTTTAGACATAATTTGATTACTAGTTAATAAATAATGCAACTTCTTCATAGTGCAACATGTTCACCATTTTTCAAACATAAGGATTTAAAACCTAGTTTTAAACTTTAATTATTACCTTCATATAAGCATTAATATCAGAATCTGGTTCAATCATTGCTTCCTTCTCTCTTCTCAGTAGTTCAGTCAATATTTCTGTATAGTTGTGAAATTCAACTATGATTAAGATCCGCTTAGAAGATTTGGATTTATTTGGAACTAGTAAGACACCCATGCATTCACATTTCATTACCGTAATATGTCCAACTCCTTGACATCTTGCTGAGAAAGCTAGTGTTTCTCTGACAGTCATTTCACCAATGTGATTATCATATTGACTTATATAAGCTGATATCCTTTGTGGAACAAACTCTTCTAGTCCTTCTCCATTATATGTTACTCTCCCAAAATGCTGAAGTTTCATCACCAATCAAAATTAGTTATTGTAATTCAAATATTATTCAACTACTTACAAATTTGGTTTTCTTACTTTTAAATCTTTACCAAGTTTTCCAGCCAAGGCCAAAAGCAAAGTTGTCTTACCAGAGCCTGGTGTCCCTAAAAGCAATGTCATTATGCAAAAAGTCCATCATCAGAACAAGAAAAGATCTAGGTCTTCAACACTTCCGATGAAGTGTGTCCGGTATTCGACACTGATACATGTGGTTACATACAATTAATTGTATTTTCTAAAATTATTATCGGTGTCAACTTGTCAGTGTCATGTCTGGTGTCTGTATCTGTGTTTTAGAATATAAGTAAAACACAAAATGAAAAACAAAGAAAATTTCTTTAATTCACCTTCTAGGCTTTATGATTCCACTAACATTATGAAGGATACATATCTGTTTCTTTGGACTTGGAATTATTTGAACATAATTCAAAAACCCCTAAACAAACAAAAAAAGCAGCATAGAATGAATAATCAATCAGATACAATCCAATGAATAAAGGAGAAACATTATGCGCAATATTGAATTAACTACCTCTATCACATTTACAAAGAAGTTAAGTAATGTAGGTAATGCTCTACTTCCAACCTAAACTTGTGCGGCCACATTTATGTCCTCAAATCGAACTTCTATTGTTGGAAGTTCCAGTCCAACTCTGTGCAAGATTAGTTTGATTCAGAAGTATAAGAACAAGATATTTCAATCAAATCTTCAAAGTCAATGCTTCAGAAAAAGGATGTTTTCAAAAGACTAAACATTTCAATTATTTTGATGTGGTTCTCAAGATTGTTGCATACCAAGCTCAATACACAAAAACTTTTGTTTCAAATTGGTGGTGTGATTCATGAATTATATCAAGAGTCTGACTAGACTAATTTTTTGTCAAAAAGAACATAATTATCTCTGGTTCTTTACCTAAGATAAAGTTGAGTTAACAAAAATTGATCTATCTAATCGAATTTTGGACTAAATACATCAATTTTTATTGAGTACTCAACTTTTTTTATATTTAGAACCGGCGAGAGTAATTTTTAATTAAACTTACTAAAAAAACTACTGTGAAAAAGAATCTTGTAATAATTACTAGTTTTTAATAAAAAAGTTTAGGTGAGTTAGTCCCAGCTCAACGACACTTTATGCTTCACCGCCGAAAGAGCGTTTTCAGGGTTACTTACAGATTACTCAGACAACAAAATTTTTACATAAACAAGAGATTTCAAAATCTCTTTCAATAAAATTTCTTCAAAAAGATGTATGAGCTTAAAATAATTTATTTTCACCTAAGTACTAATCATAAATAATTCTATTTTCCCAAATAAATTCCATAAGTTAAAAGCTAATCAAAATGGAATCTATATATGAAAGTATATACCTGTCCATTCTTTCTCTAATTTTCAACAAGAACTTTTCATTATCTTTCTTCAGCAATTTTCACAAGTCTCTCTAACAAATCCCTTTTCTCTCTCAATTCAAGTTGCATTGTCTCAATTTCTTTTTCTTTACCTTCATCCTTGGTCTCTACACTTCTCCTAAAGCATGCACGTTTAAGAACTCTTTCTATTGCAACACACTTCAAAGCTTTTTCATCATCTTCACGTTCAGATTTTGAGAAACACCCATGCAATGGTTTCTCCATATTTTAGAAAGAAGGAAAAAACATACAGCTAGCCTGAATGCACCAGATTATTTAAGAATTCATTATAATCAATCTATAAGCTTCCAACAATAAAAATTTAAAACTGAAATTGATTTCATTGATCAAGATAAGATAATTTTTTTTCAAAACACCAGCATCGAATTATTGCCCAATTTTTTATTTGAATTTCAACACTTGTACATATCTGGATTAATGTTAGCATGGTTAAGAGAATTTTTGTTACAAATTAGTTAAAATTTATAAATTTAATTAGGATCACTATATAAAGTGTTTTCTAATCATGTTGTAATTAATTTTCTCATCGAATAAATTTGAAATTATTAAATATTTTTTTTAATTATTTTTCTCTTGCTTGAATTTAATGTATCTCTCAACAATTAATTTATGGAGAGAAATGATTTTCATTGTTTAAAAAACTTGGTAAAAAACGATTATTGTCCATTTCCATTTGTATATGCAATAATCTTACAATCACAAACGCCAAATTTTATGGTGATTGACTTTGCTAAACTCATCACAAAATGAAAATGATGATTTCAATTGTTTATACAGTGTACCTGTTGGAATTTGAGTTTCAAAAACTATTTAAAAATCACAATTTATGTCATCAAAGATATTACTGGGTTGAGTCGCGGACTAGGTCGCTCTCTTTAAGACGTTTTGCGGCACTACCTAAATTGTGCAAGGCAGACTATCAACCACGAAGTCCCCAAGATAAAACAGCTCAGATCACTGTATCGGAGTTCTACTTGCACTGTAGAAAATCGTTCTAGAATTACACCCTCAATATGGCGCTTAAAGCCACTCTTAATATGACGGTTAAAGTCACTCTCAATATGACGATTAAAGTCATTCGCAATATGGTACTACGACCACTCATAACTACGGCATAACGACCGCTCTAAAAACCGAAATGGACTGCGGTATAATTACCGCTCTAAAAATCAAAGGGACTGCGACATAATAACCGCTCTAAAAAATGAAAGGGACTGTGGTATAATTACCGCTTTAAAAACCGAAAGGGACTACGGTATAATTAGCATAATTACCGCTCTAAAAACCGAAAGGGACTGCAGTATAATTACCGCTCTAAAAACCGAAGGGACTGCGGCATAATAACCGCTCTAAAAACCGAAAGGGACAGAAAGAAAAGGGAGAAGTGGCTCGAAATTTGGCGAGCATAATATAAGAGGGAGAAAAGAGAAAGTTGGAAAAATCATCCAACTTTGGTGTGCTTTTCACAATAGTTTGAAGCTTATTATATACTGATGGAAGTAAACTCACATTTGTTTTCTAAGCAATGTGGGACTTTAGTATGTATAATTTGAAACTACTCAAAATACTAGAGTTTTCCAATGTAGGATTTCAAAATTATTTCTTTCCAATGTGAGACTTAACAAGTTTCTTTCCACTTAAATTTACAACAAAAATTTCTTTCCAATGTAGGACATCAACAAATTATTAAATTCACACAACAATATAATTATTTTCCAACAATCCCCCACTTGAATTTAAAAAAAAAATGTTTCTGAAATAGCGTCAAACGCTTCTATAAGATCATGCATAAACAAATGTGTCTTTTGACTTGAACTTTTGCATAGTAAGTAAGATTCAGATTCAACAAGAGTGACTTGTAGTCTTGAACTCTATCTCTCACATCAAACCCACACACAACCTTTTCATAGGGTGTATTTTCAAAAGCCCATGCGTTAATGGTCTTGCACGTGTATCCTAGTATAGTGAACGCTCTAGGAATTCTGCCTCAAAATTCCATATGAAGCGGCCCCACTTCCACATTCACATAGGTGAGTCTATCAAGAGTACTCATGTAGCTAGGTACTCCCTCCACGTAGAGTATAGATCTCATTAAGAGTTTCTATTACCTCATCCTATCATCGCTTCAGGAATCATGCTTCTCTAATTTACAATAACATGTTCATCTCATACCACTCCACGACTTGTTATTATCCATTGAACCTAATTCTTGGGATCCCCAGTCTTTTAGGTCGGGTTACCATCATGAGTGACTCTATAGGCATTAGTCTCATTCTTTTGGATGTATTTATGACTTTCTCTATAGCTAATCCTTTCGTCAAAGGATTTGCTAAATTCTCATCAGTGCATACATGATCCACTATAACAACTCATTTAGTAAATAACTTTCTAACAATGTTGTGCTTACAACAAATTTGTCGCCTCTTATCGTTGTAATAACGATTCTCAATCTTCGCAATAGCCGCAATACAATCACAGTGGATCAACACATCTGTCATAGGTTTTTCCCATATAGGGATCTCAACTAGCAAACATCTCAACCAGCTTGCTTCTTCACTAGTAGTCGTTAGTGCTATCATTTTAGACTTCATAATAGACTGAGCCAATATCGTTTGTTCTTCGATTTCCAAGATACAACACTACTCACTATATTAAAATAAAGTCATCAATTGCTTTGGAGTGATCTGATAAGAAGTTCCAATTAGCAACATTGTATCCTTCAAAGAATATAGGAAATCTTTGATAATGTAATCCAAGACTTATGGTCCTTTTAAGGTATCTCATGACTCTTTCCATAGTGTGCCAATGCTCCATACTAGGTCTACTAGTAAACCTGCACAACAATCCCATGACATAGGCAATGTCGGGTCTAGTACAATCAGTGGCATATATGAGGCTGTCAATGATGCTCGCATATTCAGTTATATAACACCTTCACCAGTGTTCTTGAAAAGTTTATCACTTGGATCGTATGGTGTGCAAGCAGGTTTTCAGTCAAAGTAATTATATTTCTTTAGGATATTTTCATCATAGTGAGATTGATCCAAAAAAATTCCCTTTTCTGACCTAGTAATCTTGATTCCCAGGATTACATTTGCTTCTCTGAGGTCTTTCATATCAAAGTTGTTACACAACAACGATTTCAAAATGTTATAGCATGAAAGTTTGAATCAAATATGAGTATGTCATCTATAGAGAGACATATGATAGTGCAAATGCCATTTTCAAATTTGTAGTAAATACATTTGTCACTTTCATTCACTTTAAACTCATTCGATTTAATCATGTATCAAACTTTTCATGCCATTTCTTAGGAGCTTGTTTAAGACCATATAGAGATTTATCTAACTTACAGACCTTGTCTTCTTGTCCATGAATTACAAAACCTTCAGGTTGTTTCATATAAATTTCTTCTTCCAAGTCACCATTAAAAAAAATTGTTTTAATATCCATCTGGTGTATCACCAGGTTATGAATAGCCGCAAGTGATATAAGCACCCTAATGGATGTTAGTCTAGTGACTGGTGAGAAAGTGTCGAAGAAATCTATATTTTCTCTTTGTCTAAAACCTTTGCCTACAAGGTGTGCCTTGTACTTATCAATAGATCCATCGGTTTTTAGTTTTTTTTTCAAAATCCATTTACAACCTATTAATTTGTAACCAAGAGACAAGTCTACTAAATGTAAGATCTTGTTAGACTCTAGAGAATCCATTTAATCGTTTGTAGCTTCTTGCCATAGATCTGCATCCAATGATGACAGAGCTTCTTTAAGATTTGCAAGATCCTCTTCTAATAGATATAAAGGTGTTCTAAGTAGCATAATAACTTAATTTGTTTGGATATATTAATATTAAAATTAAAACAATAAAGATGAATAATGTGATAAGCATTAAGTTTTTAGTCTTGAAAAATAATAAAACACATTTATTCTCTTTTGCCTTCAACCATATCTTTTATGAGGAGAATGATATATAGTTGCATAAAACCTAGTACTATTATTATAAAAAAAAAATAAAAAAAAAACTATTACTATTATACATTTTATACTTTTTCTAATAAGTAGAAATTAAATGAGTTACTTTAGAGTGATACATCTTAAGCAATTTTATATGAAGTTCACCGATGGAAGTAAATAATTCAATTTTTTTTTACAAAATTTACTTTTTTTCTTTTTGATAGAAAAGTAAATAATTCATACTTCAATGGAGTAGTAGTATTTATAAAAAAATAATGTTTACTACATACATCTTAATTTGACGGTACTAAAACGATAATAAATGACCGGAGACAACATTAAAAAAATTATCCAAATTTAAATTCAATTAAAACTAAATGGCACAAAAAGAATGCATTAACTTTAGTTGTTATTGTGGAACATAAAAAGAAAGTTCTTAGTTGTTTGTTGAAAAATCAAAACCCCAAACTTCAAATCTCTCTCTCTCGATCTCTCTGAATTGAAAGCTTGGACAATAGGCATGGGTCAAGTTTTTTGGAAGCTCTGAGATGAGGGTACCTTCTGTTACTTCTTCTTTATCTTCTTTGTAAATTTTGCTTACCCTATTGATCTTACTGTGACAGGTTGTGATGATGCTGCTGGTAAAACAACTATCCTCTACAAGCTTCACATTGGAGAAGTTTTATCTACTGTTCCCACAATTGGTTTGTTACTGCCTCTTGTTTTATTTTATTATAATTATAATGATAATTCTCATAATTAACTCTTCAATTATTATTGTTGTTTTTGTTTTTATTTTTGTGGTTTGTTCATTTTACATTGCATCCATGTGATATGTGTTATTTTCTGTGTTTGTAGCTGAACGATGTTATGGTTGATATTTATATACAGATGTGTGCATTTATGCAGATTTATGTTGTTGATAGCCTGGATCGTGAGAGAATAGTTCAAGCAAAGCAGGAATTTCACTATCATATTTTATTGTGCATATGTGTAGGTGTAGTAAGGAATGAGATGAAAATAAGTTTTTTTTTATCATGCTGAAATGAAAAGAAGTTGACAAAATTGAAAGCAAGAACATGTAAAAAGTAGAAATAGAAATTGAAAAAAGACTTAAATTGATTATTCAACTTTCGAAAGTCTTAAAAGAAAACATCAATTGTATTCGATTTTGTCAACCCTGTATATATTAATCATTCTATCTTACAATACTTTTGTTCATTTTAGGTACATTACTTTGACTATTGAAATATAAGGTAGAATTAATGATTTTGAAGTAATATACATAATAGTAATAATTGAAATGTATAATTATAAAAAATAATTAAAATTTATATTCAAAATCGAGAATATAATTTATTTTGAGTCAAATTTTTTTACTAAATTAATTTTTATTGCG
>JBBPBT010001185.1:2728617-2740903 GCA_037974875.1 Cicer bijugum
GATAGGAGATATGAGATAGGAGATAGGGGATAGGGGATAGGGGATAGGGGATAGTGGATAGTGGATAGTGGATAGGTGATAGGTGATAGGTGATAGGTGATAGGTGATAGGGGATAAGGGATAGGGGATAGGGGATAAGGGATAAGGGATAAGGGATAAGGGACAAGGGATTAGGGATAAGAGAATAGGTGATAGGGGATAGGGAATAGGTGATAGGGGATAGGGGATAGGGGATAGGGGATAAGGGATAAGGGATAGGGGATAGGGGATAGGGGATAGGGGATAGGGGATAGGGGATATGGGATTTGGGATAGGGGATAGGGGATAGGGGATAGGGGATAGAGGATAGGGGATATAGGGAATAAGGGATAAGGGATAAGGGATAAGGGATAAGGGATAGGGGATAAGGGATAAAGGATAAGGGATATAGGGGATAAAAGATAAGGGATATAGAGGATAAAGAATAAGGGATAGGGGATAAGGGATAAGGGATATGGGATACGGAATATGGGATAGGGGATAAGGGATAGGGGATATGGGATATAGGGGATATGGGATAAGGGATAGGGGATAGTGGATAGTGGATTGGGGGATAGGGGGATAGATGATATAGGGGATAGGAGATAGAAGATAGGAGATAGGGGATATGAGATATAGGGGATAGAGGATATGTGATATGAGATAGGGGGATGGGGGATATAAGGGATATAAGGGATAATGGATAGAAGATATGGGATAAGGGATAAGGGATAAGGGATAGGGGATAAGGGATATTAGCTTTGACAACACAATAAAATAACATAACTAATTTGATTTTTGCGGTAGATAATTTCATATATTAATATTTATTAAAATACTTTTAATATTTTTAACACTAAATATAATTTATGAATTTTGTTTATAGGATGATAATCACTATGAATTAATTACAATTACGTTCTACAAAATATTTTACATATTATCAAATGTGTGTTTGTTAACTCATATAATAACTACTCAAATAATCTCACTTTTAAAAATATCATACAAATAAAATGAATAAATTATATTATTTTTGAAATTTTAAAATTTTATTCACAATACTGCTAATATGTTAAAGTATATACATATTATATTATTTTTGAAATTTTAAAATCTTATTCACATCTATTATATATATTTAAAACAGACTGCGCTGCCACCTCACATTTTCTTCCACATGTGCAAATATTTGTCACCTTAGCTAAATAGCTTATGTGTACATCTTCATAGAGAGTTTCTTTAGTTTTTAGCTTTTTTCACATATTCTATATCTTCTACTATCTTATAATATCTTCTATTTAAATATTATTTCATAACGTCTATTCAAAATTTTCTAAATTAATTTTATATTATTATTTCATATTGTCACATTATTATTTCATAACGTTTGTCCAACATCTTTTACATTAATTCTATATTATTTTAAAAAATCAATATGAAGTTTGATGTCAATAATATATATTTAATTTTATCAGTCTAATTTATTGAAAAGAAATATTCAATTTTATCAATTTAATTTATATAAGATAAGTACCAACAATAATATATATTTAGTTTTATATGAGTATTATTATTGTGTCTTCGAGAGAAAATTATTTTGACGTATGTTATTCTACTTTTTCAAACAATCTCTACGATTAGTGGCCTGCAACCCAATTATTTTTATATAAGTAGATATAGTTGGAAAATTCTTATTATTATATTATTATTATTATTATTATTATTATTTAGCATCTAATATTGTGTATACCTATTAATGTGTTATGAGTTACAAATTAAAGTACAATCAATATATAATTTTCTACATACAAAACTAAAATAGAGTAATCAACCATTATGATGTGTTTTAATTGATCTCATCTACGACATAAAAATATATTGACTACTCAAAAGACAAAGACGATTGTCCATATTATATTTTTCTAAAAATATTTTGAAAATTAATTTAGATTTAACAGAACAATAAAATAACATGACTAATTTGATTTTGCGGTAATTATATATATTAATATTTATTAAAATACTTTTAATATTTTTAACACTAAATATAATTTATGAATTTTGTTTATAGGATGATAATCACTATGGCTTTTTAATACTAAATATATGAATTAATTAAAATTACGTTCTATAAAATATTTTACATATTATCAAATGTGTGTTTGTCAACTCATATATAATAACTACTCAAATAAACTCACTTGAAAAAATATTATACAAACAAAATGAATAAATTGTATTATTTTTGAAATTTTAAAATTTTATTCACAATACTGCTAATATATTAAAGTCTATATATATTATATTATTTTTGAAATTTTAAAATCTTATTCACAATACTATTAATATGTTAACGTTTATATATCCGGTGCAACGCACGGGTTATATTCTAGCTATTGTATATAATTGTAAATAAATTTTCAATCAAATATATATTAACATGTCTCTTTAGCATACATTTATCATATATTATGGTAATATGGCTTTTCATTAGAAAAAATGGCAAAATGTATAAGCTAGTTTTACATAAGGGTAATTTTTTTGATATACATGCTAGGCGGTAGCATAAATAAATAAAATTCTAATACTAAAAATACTAATTCCGGCATTTAGATGAATGCCCTTTGTACTTCGTCGTGCTATTTATTTGCCAAACAATCATATTTGAAGTGATTTTCATCTTTTTTGGAAGTTGAATACTTTGATGCTCAAGGTAAAGACAAGTGCAAACAACACTGAGAAACCAGCCACAACAATTGCAACCACTCCTAAGAAGTCATGTTCAAAACCAAAGTAACTCCTCACAAATTCTTCAACCCTTTGACCATTCTCAAGAGTGTCCATGTTGTCACCATATTGTGAAGCCACCAATCCATACAATGTCCATGCAACAGGACAAACCCAATAATACCACTTCCACCATATTGGTATTCTCTGTCAATTTTATAATCAATTTTGAAATGTTAGTTTATGTCATGCATTAAACAAAAAGATGTCAAAAAAAAAAAAAAAGTTTATACTAATCTAACAAATAAAGATCAAAACTCTATACTGTTAGATTAGTCTAACAACTGATATTCAATTGGAAAGGATAGACCGATAAGAGGATGGAGAGGATCCAAGTCTTGGTGAGTACAATAATAGTAATAATAATAATAACTCATGTCAAAGTTATTTTTATATTTCTTAAATTTTTTATTAAATGTGGCTATATTTAATAACTTCTATTTCTTAAATTATTATTGGTGTCTTTGTACCATGATATCCAATGTTTGGGTCTGTGAGAGCGCTTCATAGTAATAAACTATAACCATACAAGAAGAATCTAAAGATGTCAAGGTTGTAACTTACAGATAAGGGAATAACAAAGCCTGAGAAAAGGCTCCATATTGCATAGAAAGCACTGGACAATATGGCAGCCACATGTGGGTTGGGACTGATGGCCATGGTCATCATACCATAGAAAGTGTAGTACAAGAATGTGAAGTACATGAAGAAAAGATACCACAAGAATTTTGATGTTGTCCAATCCAATCCCATCATGGCATATACTATAATACCATATATCAAGGTTTGAGCCAATATGTGAGGAAGCTCTACAATAACCTACAATTACAATAAAATAGTTGAGCTCAACCATTAGATCATACTTAAACTATTTGTTAGACATGGATTCTCTGCAGTCTGGAAAAACATGCATTCAAAGATCAATGAATCTTGAGAATTGGATGAAGATTGAACAACTCGTATTCTGATTTTACAAAATTGGTTTTAAAATACATCTCTGCAGACTACGAGTCAGTTTGATATTCATCTAACAGACAAGATCTAATTGGTTTTAAAACAGATGCATATCACTTTTCTACTCAAAAAATTGCATGAGTTGAAGTTGTTGCTTTACTTGTGCAAGTGCATAAGGCAAAGCAGAATACATTCCAGCAGCTCTTTCTCTATAAAATACAGTTCTCTCAACTGCTATTATAGGTTGCACTGAGGCACCATTTTGTACTCCAATAAAGATGACAGAAGCATACATTGAACCCATTGCATTGAAAAGATCTTGCTCCTTTCTCCTGTGATTTTCATTAAATTATGGTAATACAATATGTAGTACTGAAACTTTAAATTGAAAGTATGTTGAGTGTTCATTACGTGTTAGTGTCGACAAATGACTGACACGGACATATGTGGTTACGTTCAATTAGTACATGTGTCAAGTGTCACTGCATCGTGTTTAGTGATGTATGTGTCAGAGCTTCGTAGGTAATACAATTGTTTTGAATTTCATTTTCATATTTTCTTAGTATTTATGTCAATGTATTGTTTACTTGTTGCACATACCTTTTCAAGCCAATGTTCCAAAATATGACACCAAACAAGAAAGCTATTAGTGTGGTAAATAGGAGCCTAACTGCTGTGTATGATGTGTTCCTCCAATATGATAAATGTTGTTTCCATAGACAAGCTTTACATTGTGTCACCATGGTTTGTGAATATTGAGTATCAAAGTATAAATCCTTTGAATGTTGAGGATGTATACTTAGCTCTTGGATCAATTGTTTGTTTCTCCTAAACAATCACAAGTATAAAAAACCAATTGATTAAAATCTTTAAACACTACCACAAAAATCATAAACTTAGTGATATATTCTCATAATTCCAAAAATTTAGGCTATAACAGCCTTGATTTAAAACACCAAAATATAAATAAATAAATGAAAAAGAAATAGAATAGAATAGAATTGCTAATGTTTACCAATATTTCATTTGTAGTTATTTTATCAAACATAAGCTTATAAGAAAGAATTCTGACCTATATAGTTCTGAGTTTTTGTACACATTAGTGAAGTTGACCTTAAGATTTGCTTCTGATCCTGCTGATGTAACTTCCAACATCCAAGTTGCAGGATTATAACCATCTTTGATCTTAGGAATTCCTTCAATAGCCTATAGTATTCATGCATTAAGTGAATATAAAAATTTAAACATTTATATGCCAATGCAACAGTAGCAACTAGTATGCTCAATATATACCATTTACATTAGACTCACCTCAAAGTATTGAATCAAATGAGAACAATGGCGGCCTAATGGACCAGCATATATTTGTTCACCTCCTAATTTCAGAAGTAGAAGCTGAAAAAGTTGAGATTGAATTAAGAACTTAATTAACTCTTTGAACTTTAGCACCAAATAGGCTAAAACAAAAATGTACCTAAATGGTAGTAAAGTTTGTTACCTCATCAAAGGCGTCAAATATATCAATACTTGGCTGATGGATCGTGCACACCACGGTACGTCCTGTGTCCACGGTGTTCCTTACTGTTCTCATTACAATTGCAGCAGCTCTAGCATCAAGGCCGGAGGTTGGTTCGTCCATGAATATAATCGACGGATTGGCTACGAGTTCAACTGCAATTGTAAGTCTCTTGCGTTGTTCGGTTGAAAGTCCATTCTCGCCTGGCAATCCAACAAGTGCTTCTCTTAATGAGTTAAGCTCTACAAGCTCCATGACTTCCTCAATAAACATCTACATCTCATAAAAATTGAGTTCAAGTTCATAAGCTATAATATCTCCAAAGTAAAGGCTTCCAAGAGATTACTATTACTTAGAAACTGATTTAGTTCAATGCACTCTAAGAAATATTGCGATGTTCAAATCTTAGTCTGGCATTCTGTTTGGATAAACAACTTAGTTAAGTACTTATAGCATAAATGTACCTTTCTGGTAGCTTGATCAACTTCCGGGGGTAACCGAAGCCATGCAGAATATAGCAAAGATTCATACACTGTAACATTAGGTGAATGGATATCGAATTGTTCGCAATATCCTGATATGCGAGCAAATGTTTTTTGATTCTTTGGATAACCAGATATTGTTATGTTTCCTTCAATATATCCACCAGTTTTCCTTCCAGCTAAAACATCCATTAGAGTAGTCTTTCCAGCACCACTTACACCCATCAAAGCTGTTAGTACTCCCGGCCTAAATGCACCACTGACACCTTTCAAAAGTTCAAGACGAACTTCGAAAACTCCTTGACTTTTCATTTCCTACAATCAATATAACAGTCAAAATGTATGAACAAGTAGATCAGAATGTATGAAAAACGCAAACAAAGAGCACACTAGATTTTATCAGAGTTCGGCTAAATATTCATATGATCAGAAAATTTGATCAGAGTTCCGCTATTGCAATAACATAAATATATGAAATGAAAGTACTAGGTGCAATGCTGATCATTCAGAAAAATATGGTGTTAGATATATAAATTGGCATGTCCATCCCAAATGGAAAACTTATGGAAATAAGCTGTAACAACTTATTGACATGTCATAAGTTCTTAAGCACTTTCAAACACTCTCACAATTGTTTAAACTAATATATAAGCTCAAATAAGTAAATCCAAAGAGGCCAAACACCTGTATTTTAAATACAACCAATCACATGCAAATAGAAAGGCTAATTGCAATTATGAAATACAACATCTTAAAAATATGTAAAATACATGTGGCATGTCTACAGCATATCTGATCTCATCAAAAGTGAGGGAAAGAGGTTGAAAAGGAAGAACCATGCCCCTCCTTCCACTTCTACTTGCTTCATCTACCATCCTTGTCTCTGTCTTGTCATCACATTCAACGTGTTATAACTTCAATACCAAACTTCAAACAAATAATCTAATAACATTAGTTCAAGGACAAACCAGAAATGCTCTTTTGAGAAGGTAACTGAATAAATTCTTCATCTGTTGAACCATCTCTCTCTAGCAATTTCTCCTCAGATAACCCTGCTTGATCCTTTCTGAATGCTGTATATGCAACATATATATCAAATGATCAGAGAAAGAGGTTCAAGTAAAGTTTAGAAGCTCAAAAAAAGATATAAAAGATGGTACTCACGGCTGAGATATTGTAAAGCTAATGTGAACAAAAAGTTATACAGAAGAACATAACCAGTCAATGCTCCTACACCAATCCAATACCAATAAGCTTGTGGGAAAAAACCACGAGTTTTTAGTATCAAAACTCCTAATGTTTCATTGGAATTACGAGTGACCTGCATAATCACTAAACATAATTAACCACGTATTTGAATTGCATTAACCAACTATTTTGTTGTCGATTTTGTCAGTCAAAATATAATTTCTCTTATTAGAAACCAAGGATACTGATGCGTTATTACCTTTCTCCAACTATGTCCAAGAAATTCATTCACAGCTATAGCATTCTGTCCATACATCAGTGGTGAGGACCAATATCCCCATAGAAACCATTTGTGTACATCCTCTGATGCAAGAGAACACATTTAAAATAAAGTGGTTTATTGCTTCTATAAAAGAAAAAGTGTATATATAAAGAGACTCATTGCAATTAAACCACCAATTTCCTCCCTGAACATACATGCTATCTCATACTTCGTCCTCAAGTAATTGAAAATATTAAATAGTCCCTAAAATTTGCTTTATCTATCATGTTAGTCACCAATATCTTGTCAAATCTGTTATGTTATAGTCCTTAATGTTTTGTCAATATATAACAAGAAGGACTAATGAGATGGACGCGACAAAACATTAGGGACGAAATAAGAGAAAAGGTGTAAGTTCAGAGACAAAATTGGTGGTTTACTCCATTCATTGCATACATTACAATTTTGTACCTCTTGAAATCACAAATCCTCCCAAAACCAGAACTATTAATAAAGCAAATGCTCCAACAGTGTTTGCTACTATAACATCCCTTCCTAATGCTGCCATCATCCGAAATAGTGAAGATGCCATCTGATTAATGCATAGGATTATCAAATACTGTTTTAAAAACCTGCCAATAAACTTTCTCATTAGATTCCAAAATAAATATTGATTACTAAAAACAATTGAAATTTGTGTATAATTTTGTAACAATTTTTCCGTCGCTGATTCATTTTTTTTAATTAATCATTTGTGATGTGGTCTATTCTTGCCTTACAAAATTTGGATCATAACCAATAGCATAGTAAGTGATGGCTTCCCAAATGGCAACTTCAATGAGTGTTATTGGTATCTTGAGGATCCATGGTGGAAGTGAATAAGCCCATGAAGGATAAAATAGAAGATCCCTTTGTTTGTAAAACACAGGAAGTTTCATGATTGTCATATTTAGCTCTGATATTCCATTGAACATTGCTACTGTGACTGTGAAGAATAGTGCTCCCATGTATGTTCCTCCATCGTTCACAGTTTTCTTATGCATCTTTGTTCTTAGAAACAATGTTGTTGTCATGATAGCTAGATAAATAAGCTGAAAAAGAGGAACAAGACATTCATATAAGAACAAAGAAAAATATAGAAGAAGATCAAAAGGTTATATCAAAAAAATGTTGCCACCGTGAAAAATAACAGTTTATTCAAATTTTGTCAAGCTACATTGCTGCTAATGCTATAGCCACTATATAAACAAATCGATGTTTTTCACGATCGGTGATGAACAATATTGTTTTCATATAAACATTACTTGACAAACTCTTTGTACTAAATCATATATAGTAGAACAATAGCAGTTTGTTAAAATTCCGCTACGCTTTAGCACTATTAATTTAACACGAGTTCAAATCAGACGAGTTCAAACTCTAACTAAAATGATTTTTTTATCAAACTTTATTTATCTTCCGACCAAACTCTAGATTGTCAGAGGCCATTTCCCCTGGGATCTGGAGGTTTAAGACTAAACAAATTGATGAAAAAAGGATGACAAGAGCAACATTAGAGTTTGAATGTTTCTTACTTGAGTGACTTTGAATATGTAGACAAATGAATTTCTCTTCATAAGCAAAAACTCTCTGCTAGCACAAGCCTTCAGAAGCTCCTTCATGTTAACACCATATTTCTTTTTTGTCAAGATATGTGCATGGCATTTAGACTTGTCAAAAGGATTGGCTAGTTCATCTCCAAGTTTTTGACCTATGTGAAATATCTGAAAGGCTTCAGCAAAATCCTTGACAGTAACAAAACTGTAAGGTACATCTTTATTTGCCCAATATTGCCATTGATCTTTCCTTGATGTCACCTATTTCATAACATTAGAACAAAATCAACATTAAATAAATTAAAGAAAATCTATGAAGATGACTTTGCCACAGATACTGATACGTTTTGACATCAATAATAATTTATAAAATGAAAGAAATTGAATGTAACTATATCTGTCAGTGTCGTGTCGAACACCGGAGATACTTTTAATTTGAAGTACAAATGATACACAAAAAAAGAAATTCTAAAAGGAGCATTAAAAGTGAATGAATCAAACTCATACTTCTTGTAAGAAATCAGCAACTCCTTTTCTTTCAGGACACTTGAATCCCATTGATTCAAAAAACTCAAGCACATTTTCTCTTGGTCCTTGATACACAATTTGTCCATCTGTGAGAAGTATTATATCATCAAATAGTTCATAAGTTTCTGGTGCTGGTTGTAGCAATGACACAAGTGCAGTTCCATTCAGAATATGGATTGATTGTCTGATTGAGCTGATTATTTGAAAAGTTGTTGAACTATCCAAACCAGTTGATATCTCATCCATGAACAACACTCTTATTGGTCCAACTAGCATCTCACCTTTACATTTTTCACCAAAAAAATAACTTAATCAATCAACCTACTTATAAATTTCAATTTCAAGTTTTGTGATTTAGTCATGTTGATTTTAATAAATTATAAAGTTTTAAAAAATTTTTTAGTCCCCGCAACATTTTAGTTTCAATCTCTGTAAGATTTTTTGTTTGGATTTAGTTCTTGCAAATTCAAAAATTGTTACTTTTAGTCTTTGACGTTATAGGTGACCCAATTAAATCACGCCATGTTGCTCAATAAGTCGGAGACTAAAAACAACAGTTTTTTAATTTGGATGGATTGAATTCAAACAAAAAAAACTGAGAGACTAAAACCAAAATATGTTATAATTACATGGACACGAAATTCATATTTAAACCAAATTATAAAATACCTGTTGTGACTCTCTTTTTCTGCCCGCCTGAGATACCTCGTATCATTCCATCTCCTACCATAATATCAGCACAGATTTCAAGTCCCAAAATCTGTAACATTTTGAAAAATTACATAAAAAATAAAATCCTAAATTGCTTTACAAGTTACCTATATCAGTGTCACTTAAATAAAAACTATACTATAGCAGTGCTAAAACACTGTACCACAACGAAATTTGAACAGTGCATTATTTTCTGCAATTCGCGATTGACTGATCAATATTTTCTCTATTTGATTAAACTAGACTCTTACCTTCAGAATATAATCGGTTACGACGCTCGCCTGCTGTCCTTCTAGTGCTGCTGCCTGCATATTTTTGAATGAATCACATGAGCAGAAACAAAAGAATGCAGCTTCCTTACAATGCAAAGTGTTCAGAATTTTATATATGAATTTCAAAGACTTTCTTTCTCACCTTCATATAGGCATCAATATCAGGATCTGGTTTAATCTTTGCTTCCTTCTCTCTTCTTAGCAATTCAGCCAACATCTCTAAAAAGTAGTGAAATTCAAAACTAAGGTGAAGATTTGGATTTATTTAAAACTAGTAAGATACTCGTGCATTCGCACTTCATTACCATAATTATGTCCAACTCCTTGACATCTTGCCGAGAAAGCTAGTGTTTCTCTAACAGTCATTTCTCCAATGTGATTATCATGTTGACTTATATAAGCTGATATCCTTTGTGGAACAAACTTTTCTAGTCCTTCTCCATTGTATGTTACTCTCCCAAAATGCTAAAGTTTCATCACCAATCAAAATTTGTTATTATAATTCAAATATCATTCAACTACTTACAAATGAAATTAATTTTGATGCAGTGTCACTGTTAAACATTTTGCATTGTCAACCAATCGAAATTATGTTTTTTATGACTTCCAAGCCAGATACAATTAAAGTCAAATATTTTTAGTGATCCAACAGTTATGATTGATGATCGATAGTGTATAAAAAAATAACAAATTTGGTTTCTTACTTTCAAATATTTTTCAAGTTTTCCAGCCAATGCCAAAAGCAAAGTGGTTTTTCCAGAGCCTGGTGGTCCCAAAAGTAATGTCATTCTGCAAAAAGTTAATCAATCAGACCAAGAAAATATCTAGTACTGTAGCACCGATACTTCAGATTGAATGCGTGTTCAGTTTCAGACACAGATTACATTAAATTACTTATGTTTTCTTAAATTTACATTAGTGTCGGTGTTTCACATTCGGAGAATCTAAAACTGCAAAAAAGATAAGAAAAGTGTTGAATTTACCTTTGAGGCTTTATAATACCACTAACATTCTGAAGGATATGTAATGGTTTCTTTGGACTTGGAAGAATATGAAGATAATTTAAGAATCCCTTAACAAGGAGAAAGAGGTCATTTTATAAGAAAATAATAAATAAATAAAAAAGATAAATCCAACAAAAGTGTAGAAAGAAAAAACAGGTAGTGCCATGTTGAATTTTACCTCTAACACATTAACAAAGAAATTGAGCAATGAAGGTAAAGCTCTGCCTCCAACATAAACTTGTGCTTCCACATTTATATGCTCAAATCTGACTTCAACTGTTGGAATATCAAGTCCAACTCTGTAAATTTAGTTTAAACAAAAACAATCATAATTCTAAGCATAAAAAATCAACAAATCAGTTTCAAATCTTCCAAATTTTCTAGTCACAAATGGCTTAAGACTTAATATTTCATCAACAACATTCATAAACAATTATAGACATTTATTTGATTTCATACCTATCCATTCTTTCCTTGAGTTTCAACAAGAACTTCTCATTATCTTCTTCAGCAATTTTAACAAGCCTTTCCAAAAGAATCTTTCTCTCTGTCAATCCAAGCTTTTTGATATCAACTTCTCTTCCTTTCCCTTCTTCATTATTGATTATGCTTCTTCTAATCCTTAAATATGTAGGAAGTCTCTCAATAGCAGCCCATTTAAGTGCTTCTTCATCATTTTCACGTTCAGATGTTGAAAAAACATCCATGCTATTGTTCCTCCATATGTTTGAACTATTTGCTCTTCTTAAACTATCAACTCTTGATACTTCATTACTCTCCATTGATCTCTACCTACAACTATAACATCAAAATGAGATATTAATGAAACCAGACTTTGGTTACTTCATTTTTTTTTTTTGTTCTTGGTTTAAATCAGTTTCTTTTATTTCATGATGACAAACTATAATATAGTTTTCATGGATATACCTTTTATACATGTCTCATTCACGCCATCTATCTTTTTTT
>JBBPBT010001185.1:2743607-2805704 GCA_037974875.1 Cicer bijugum
TTATTCAATAAATTTAAATTAAAATATTTTATTATAGATTTCATAAAAATATAGATTTTATAGACTTCAAAAATTACCATATATATGTATATTAACAACTTTATTACGAAAATTTTATATAAAAATACATATATTCTAGAAATATAAATTATTGTTGATCATTATCAACTTAAGTCACTACTTCAGCCTCAATTTTGAAAGCTATTATATATCCATTTAGAAAATTGTTAATATACATATATATGGTAATTTTTGAAGTAGAATAATTTGTTAAAGAATACAAACAACATAAAACTTGTGTTTTTTTTTTGTGTGTGTGTGCATCCGAAGTTATATTGGGGTGGAAAATTTTATCTCTAAAAATTAAGTCTATAATAGATAATAAAATAAATAAGAGGTAAGTGTTGGATTTTGTTACCGATCAAATCTATTTATGCAAAGTTTATCTCCCTTGAGGTTATTGTTTTGATCATGTGTTATTTGGATTTGATTTTCTTAACTCCCCAAAATAATTTCCTTATTGCAAATACTTCTTACTTCTAGGTCTTTGAATTAATTTTATTGCACTTTTCTTGACTATGTATGCATAAAATGTAATTAATTTTACACCAATTTTATCACGTGCAACATTAATCAACCCACTAGGTTTCATGTCAAGTGTTAGCCTCATCTATTTGGTCATTGAGATACATTTTGACTGGGTTAGTTACAGTTGTGCCTCCATAGCTAAATCCTACTATAATCTTGTGCACAACAATAAAATATTTCTTAAAAAATATAAACCAAAAAATGTTTATTAGTCCCATCTAAATTACATTTAATTCAATGAGACAAGGGTAGAAAAATAACTTTTTTAATGGAGGGTGCTCTTGGTGGATGAACAACAATTGAATTAAAAACTTTAAACATAACATATTCGTGAATAGAATTAGAAGATTAAGTAGGAAAAAATTTAATTAAAAAAAAATTCTTATCTATATAAAATGTTCTTACAATAAAGATATTCATTTTAAAATATTAAATTTATAGATTCAACGATGGATAAATTAAAACACAGTTTTTGTCTACAACAAAAATAAATAAAATTAAATAGTAACACTATCATTTTCAACATTATTTTGAATTTGTTTCATTATTACAATTATTCTTCAAAAAAATTGTGACATATCACTCTTTAATTAAAAATCTGTCATTCAAAATGTAAGTGAAAAAAACATCAAAATATACAATTCAAAAGCATAACGGTATAGTCAAGATAAAAATAAAAATAAAAGTGAAAAAAATAATAATTATCTCACCTATCAATCCCATTTATCAACTTTGTCAATCCTATATTTTTTTTGAACCTTAAAAAATATACAACTTTCAATAAAAAAAAATAAATAAACCCAAAGTCTCGCTTTATTTCATTTCAAGCTAATGTCATCATTATTGACATCGACAGACATATACATAAAGCATATGATTAATATTTATGGACACAATTCATCAAGATAGTGGGTGAGAATTGTGAGATAAGTTCATCTTCACAAAGCTTAATTGCCTCCTCTTCTTGAAGTGTCACCATTACTACCCTTCCTAAGGGACCTTCATCATGTGGTGTTGGGAAAATCAAAATATGTCCTTCACCAAAAATTGGCTCTATGTAATAAGACACACGAATTGGTTTTAACCTTTCTTCAAACATAGCTAAATAAGGGTTCACATTCTCTAAGCTAGTACAAACCAAATCATTACCATTCATCATTGTAGATGAATTTATATCATTATTTTCAAACCAATCAATTAGATCCATAATTCCCTCCTTGTCAATTGTAGCCACAACATCCCTTATAGCCCTAGTAGCATGTGGAAATTTGTTCTCATCCAAATTGAAATTTCCTTCTAAATGCACCTTATTATATATCATGGAGTTCCCAAAGAATCCTTTATCTAAGCCCAATATTTTTCTTACATCCAAACATATGGACATGTCAACAAGCCCATCTTTAATTCCTTTGATCTTGCTTAAAGAGACCCAAAATAACCCTGCTAGTGCTTCAAAGGGTGTTGTTGGTTTTGGGCTTGATGGACCACTGGTTTGGGCCATGGACATGCAAGCCTGAACCATGTGATCTGAAAAGCCCATGGAAATGGTAGTGTACCTTGCTTCCTTGATAGAAATGGGCTTCTCAATTGAAGATTTATAGTGAGCTATTAAGCCCACATATGAATTATTATTTAGTTTTTTGTTTTGTGATTTTTGATAAGGTAAAGGATGGAATATTGGAGGGGAAATAATTTTGTTGCCTAATGAAATGTCAGCCCAAGTCTTCATGAATCTTGTAGCACAAATGGAATCTGCCAAGAGGTGAGTGCAACTTAGGCCAATTGCTAATCCACCTTCTTCAAATTCAGTCAGCTGAAATTAAGATCATAATTTAAGATAATCTAGTTTAAAGTGAAAATGAATTTAGCTGCCAGAAATGTTAACAATAAGCTCTTCCGAATACATTATTATTTCTTTACATTTTTAAAAGTGATTCAATAGTTTGTAAATAAATTGTCTCCTAAGTCAACTCATGTGGTAAAAAGCTATTGAGACATTTGATATTTTGGGGGTGTGTTTGAACCTACAATATACCTCTTTTCCACACTACGTGTGTGTGAATTTTACCACTAGATTTTTGAAAGAAAAACAATCACATTAAAAAAAATTTGTTAACTTATTAAAGAATATATGATTCTTCATTGATGTTGTGCTGTTAAAGACCAATAAAAAAAATATAATGGAAAATGCAAAAAAAAATATTTATCTTCTTGATATCTTGAAATCTCATCAATACTAATTGAAACGTTAGTTAGTTAAGAGTTTAACCTTGTAATTTTAATAGACTAAATTCAAATTTTCGCAAAGATACTTATAAAAAGATCATTAGTGCACTTTAATAACTAATAATTTATGTCTCCAACTTGTTTTATAATACAAAAAATTCAAACCTGGACATAAAAAGTGGACCAATAATAAGACTTTTGAGGAATGTCTTCCCAGTAAACAAGTTTGAGTTCCATTTCCCTATCCACATTTCTTAGCCACCCTTCCACACTCCCTTTAGCTTTTGCCTCCACCATTCTAACACCAGCATCATTACACTTGATCCTCCAATGCCCTACATCATCTCTTAACAACCTTCCAGTCACTATAGGGAAATGAATAAGCATCTCTGACAAAGTCTCTCTCAACTTCTTGGTCAATATTCCAAGCTCTAAGTCTCCTGAAGTTTGGTAATAGTACACCATCCTAATATGGTTTTTCTCCATCAAACGATCCAAAACTGATAAGGGTAGGTACTTTCCTGCTTCAACTGCCTTTGTGCTCACCACGGTTCTTTTGCATATAATACTTACTGTGGTTGCCGTTTTTATGTAGAAAGAATTGGAGGATATAACAACACTGTGTACCTATTCTATGAGCAGTACTAAAGCAATGATATTATTCATGTGGTTTCACAGAATTATATAAGCTATATATATATTAAGGCACAAATAAAATAGCCATATGATGATGTATATGTGATGTGAGGAATGAAAAGGTGCATATAATTCGTGGATTTCAAAGGGAAACAAATCATGTGAGAGAAAAATATTAGTACAATCCATGAGGCAATGATATTTTCATGTTCCATGAATGTTGGCTTATTCGGGGTTGTTGAAGAAACAAGTCACACATTGGCTATAATAGAAAATATTAAATTGTTTGTAAACAAAGGAATATAGTATCCATTATTGTGGAATTTTTTTATCACAGGTATCCCTAACTTTGTCACTAAGTCCAATCCACTATCTCTTCACCAATGTGGTTGTTGTGTAAAATAAGATTATTTACAAGATCAATTTCACGTGTCACACAATGTACATTTCTTTCACAGGACTTCCTTGGGAAAGAGTGGTGCTTTGGGAATAGTGTAAAAAATGGCAGAATAAGAGGCGTATGGGACAGTTGAATATGAGTTTAAGATTTGTAATCTCAATTGATTATCCAATGATCTTAAACATGCCAGACTAAATATGTTCATTTAGAAATTTTGCACATGCTACTACTATAGCAAAAAGAACAAACAGAAACCTGACCAAGTAATAATATGCCAGAGTTTGTTTCCAAGTCAGTGTCAAAAAATTGGATACATGAAACTATGGAGGTAACATAAACATAATTATCAAATTCTCATGGACTTCAATCTCTATATGGTGTCTTTCAGACCAGGATTAGGTTCAGTCTGATGGTTGATACAGTCAGTGCAATCACAATAATATCAACCATTGGATCTATTTTTTACACACTTTCAACTCTTGATTGCTTTGTTAAAAAAGATGCAAAAATACAAGTTGGAGAGACATAGATACACTTGACTACACACAATCTGAATCTGCGACTTTCACAGTGTAAACTTATAGATTCTTTGGTTGATATAAGAAAACTTGTACTGATTTCACAACACGGAGATTAAAAGCATCAAGAGTAAATAATAACTTAGCTAAATTGCTTGCATGTAACTTGATTTTGTAAAGATTATTTGGACATGACCCTGGACAAAAGAAAATGAAAGATTAACAAAAATTCACTTTTGATATAATAAGGGTATTTTATAAGAATTATAACATCTATTCTTCAGAGCACATACATTGAAAACCAAGCTTCTTTCGGTTATTCCCAAGAATTATAAAACAAGATGCCTAAAATTCTAATATACCTAAAATTCTAATAAGATTTCATCATTATATTTCTTGGAAGGTTATTCCTAGAAATGAATTCAGATGACTCCAAACAAACGATCCCAAATAGTACTACATAATAACAATTCAATAAATAAAAACTAACAATTCAAAAAGCAGTACATGATTGTTACATTACATCCGAAGGAAGCGACGAGAGATTGCTATATCACTTCATTTTAGCTTCTGTAAAGAGAACATGGCGATTAACTCTGGGATCAAACTTTCGAAACTCAAGCTTCTCTGTAAAATTTCTTGGTTTCCTCTTTACATAGAAGAATCCAGTTCCAGCGGCAGACACAAGTTTCACAAACATCTGAGCCTTCTTCTTCTTGTCACCCATTCTTACTCTAAAATAATAGACAAATGAATTATTATTACAAATAATTATTCCACATAATCAACTATAGTTTTGTTGTGTGACTTGTGTCAATAAAAAGAAATAAAATTACAAATTAAAAATGTTACACAATAAGAATTGCATAGCTCAACAGAATTTTAAATTAAAGCATCAAATTTCTATAAAATCAATGTGCATTTTGGAATCCCTAATACATGACATCAAATTCAACATTATAAAAAAGAAATTTAAATAAAAAACATAATAAATTATGGAATTTAATAAATGCCGAATATCAGCCATTATGAAGCTATGTTGTGAATCGCTGTGCGGAATGAAGATCTTCTGCGACGCGATTCTACGGTGCGTTGCTTTTGCAGGGGTAGCAATTCGCGATGGAATTTTCAAATACCACTTAGTAATATCACCGAAAACATTGTGAAAATACTTTTACGAGAAGGTTTTGTTGAAAACGTCAGAAAACATCGAGAAAGCAACAAATACTTTTTAGTTTTAACTCTACGGAGAAATAGGAAAGGATCATATAAAAAAATTTTAAATTTGAAAAGGATCGGTAAACCTGGTCTACGAATCTATTCTAACTATCAAAAAATTCCTAGAGTTTTAGGAGGAAAATTCCTAGAGTTTTAGGAGGAAAATTCCTAGAGTTTTAGGAGGAATGGGGATTGTAATTCTTTCTACTTCGAGAGGGTATAATGACAGATCGAGAGGCTCGATTAGAAAGAATCGCATCCTCGCGCGCTACAAGAGAGGGAAGGAAATTTTTGAAATAGAAGAAAGAATACCTGGACGGAACTTCGGTGTTTCTGGCGGGCGACGATAAACTCCGATTGCGTTTTCCCGCGAGTTATTGCTTTTTACGACCAGTTGAGTTCACTGCACTCTAGTTTAGTTCTGAGTTTTGTTCTTAGGGTTTTAATTAATTAATTTTTAAAAATAAAAATGTTTATTTTTTTATTAATGATTATGGGCCTATTCAAAAACATATGGATTTGGATCCGTGTATTTGGGCCTATGGATCCAAGCGACGGGCTGTGTTAAGACTGTTTCTACTTTTTGACTATTGACTTTTGTACTACTCATTTAAACTTCTACCCTCCAATTTAATGTTTTTTGAGTAAAATATTCAAAATATCTTTAAAAAAGTCAAAAAAAGAAAAGAAAAAAAAAACAAAACAGTCGTACCCCACAATTGAAGTCGTACCCCACAATTGAAAATCCGGAAAAGTAAGTTTTCTTGAAATTTCCGGTAGTCAAAAATACATACTGGAAATTTCAAAAATGAAATTTCCGGGAAGGTCATCGGAAAATTGAAAAATCCGATAGTTCAAAATCAATACCGAAAATTTGAAATTTTCGGTATGTATTTTTTACTACCGGATTTTTCAAATTTTCGGTGACCTTCCCGGAAATTTCATCCCTTTTGAAATTTCCAGTACGCTGTCTTGTTTTTTTTTTTTTTATTTTTTTTAATTTTTTATTTATTGAATTTTGTTAGTGAGGACAGAGGAGCAAAAACTGATGGTGATCATTCTCGAGTTCGGCCTCTTACTCAATCAAATAGAAGAGTTGCTGTTGAAAAAATGAGAAAAAGGAATGAGGAAAGACAAGCACCCCCGGATGAGCAGCCCACGCAAAATCCTATGTTCCATGCAGAACAGGATGACCAGCCGCAGTATGAGCAGCTCCAGCATGATCATGTGTTTGATATTGAACATGATCAGCAGCAGCAACAGATTGATGATGAAGATGTTCAACAACACCAGCCTGAAGAACCCATGTTTCCTGGAGGTCCTTATGATCTTTCTGTCCTTAGAGATTATGAGCATCATATTGCAATTAATGTGTGGAATGGACAAGTTAGTAAATTATTTATTTTGTTACATATTATAATATATGTCTAGTATAGGTTATTTTATTACACATTATAATTTATTTGTAATTATAAGATTATTTGTAGTTATAACATTATAATTTATTACACATTATAATTTATTTGTAGTTATAATATATTTTTAATTGTGTGTTATTTTTAATTAAACATGATAGACGTGCCTTGAAAGTTGTTTCAAATGGCAAAAAGCAAGACAAATTCATTGATATTAGATATCAATTACTTGCTGAAATAGATCATTGGATTAATATATTTGGATTACGTCATCTGAGAAGATGTAGTTTGCATATGATTGACGGTAATATGATATCTGCTTTTGCTGAGAGATGGCACGCAGAGACTAGTTCATTTCACCTGTCATTCGATGAAATGACTATTACTCTTGACGATGTCAGGGGTCTTTTGAGCATCCCATGTACTGGAGAGTTTTTCACACCTCCCGCAAATGTCAATGAAGATTTGGCAATTGCTGCTGTTATTCAGTTGTTGGGAGTTGCATATGATGAAGTTGTGACTGGGACTAGGACTAATAAAGGGGCCTCTTATAGTTTTGAGTGGTTGAAAGAAGTATTTTTTAAGAAACTTCATGAACGTAGATATGACTGTGCAGCTAGGGCATATCTACTTCATTTGGTAGGGTGTACCATTCTGGCTGATAAAAGTTTTACACTTGTATCCGCAAAATATCTCTTTCTGTTTCAAGATCTTGATAGTTGTGGTAAATGGACATGGGGACCGGCTGCACTTGTTGTGTTATATAACTATCTTATAGATAGTACATTGTCTGCTACCAGACAGATTGGAGGTTATTTATCTTTATTTCAGGCACTATTATATTTATTATACTTATCATTATGTTTTTAATTATTTGATCACCTTAATAATTTTACTATATTTCAATTATTTACAGACTTGGATTTATGAACATTTTCCTAATATTTGTAAACGGGATATGGATGAACATATTTCGTCAATGTCATAGATGTTTCGTTGGACTGCGAAACAAACATAAGGGAATGTTGCATATTACAGGGCAAAGTTGGATGCTTTGAGGGATATTGATATCATCTGGGCACCAAATTACGATGAGAACGCTGTGACACGATTTCAGTCTGTGTCATTATTTACAGGATACATGTGTTGGTGTTTCACGATGGTTCCGTATTTACCAGAGATGTGCATACGACAGTTTGGGTATACTCAACACATTCCTCCTACACCACCGATGCTTGTTGCACGTGATGTCGATGTTGAATGGAGTATGTACCAGAATTCTGTACGATCACTTCGAGCTAAATTGCACCCAGCTGCATATCCACATGAGTGTGTTAAGGGATACATCCAGTGGTATTATAGGATATCTCATCCTCGGATGATCACTTATGTTGTTGCATATGCTGGTCCTAGTTATGATGCTGATGCTAGTCCTGGTCCTAGTCCTGATGCTGGTCATAGTCATGATGCTGGTCCTAGTCATGAAGTTGGTCCTGATACTAGGAGTACACAGTGTCACGTAGTTGGTGGTCTTATACAGCAGAGTTTAGATTTGCATATTGGTGGTCCTGAAGATCAGACGCGTGTCTTATTAGAGAGGGCTTTACACATTTCTGTAGGAGGAGATTATCAGTAGTATTATAGTTGTATTATTGAGACTTATGTTATTATTCGCGAGTTATTTGTTATTGAGACTTATGTTATTATTCGCGAGTTATTTGTTATTGAGACTTATTTTATTAACGACTTATTCAGACTTATTTAGTTAGTTATTTATTATTCAGACTTAATTAATTAGCGACTTATTTATTATTCAGAGTTATTATTAGCGAATTATTTATTATTCAGAGTTATTATTAGCGACTTATTTATTATTCTGAGTTATTATTAGCGACTTATTTATTATTGAGACTTATTATTCGCGACTTATTTATTATTGAGACTTATTATTCACGACATTAAATTTCAAACAACATTTAAATTAAAGCAACATACAAATTAAAGTGTCAATCATATCATTTAAAACAACATACAACTCAAAAATGTCAACCATCTGTCAAAGACATATAATCTGAATTATTTTCTAAATCTAAAGAACCTCAATATTGTAGATGTCCTGCATAAGCGATAACCCATGATGTAGACTCATCGCTATGATGCTTCTTCCAATGCCATTCAAGTGGAGGTAACAGACATGCAGATTTCAATTTAACTTAAACCCAATGATTTTCTCAGCTTCAAGTAACTTCAACAAATGTTGCATATCAGTTCTAGGTCCCATCAAATTCTTCATGTATGTACTTCGTCGCTTGTAAATTTGATAGATACTAGTCACATTCTCCGTATCTCGATCTCTCAAATATGACAAGATGTGTCTCGGTGCAACGTGATATTTTATCAACTCGTTAACATGTTTCTTATCTTCTTCTGTTAAGCGTCCCATAAATGCATTATTCTCAAAAGTAGCTATTAACTCATGGTTGTGAAGTCCACAAATTAAACTTATAATCCATCCTTCATCATTTTTCAGTGGTCTCGATCTAAGTTTAAACAGACATCCACACATTTTAGTTGAAGTACTTGTGTCATTTTTATTTGACTTATATTGTCCACATCTATCACAACCAAGAATTAATTTTGACTTTCTTCCTCTCTTTCCAGTCTCTACGTCTGATCGAGTAATGATAACTGCTACTCGATTTTGTCGATCTATCTCTCTTGCCCATGATATGACAACTTCTCGTAACTCAAAAATTTGATCAGTTGTAAATGCTTCAGTTAAATCTATAAATACTGGTTGTGCGTTTTCCATCCCTATTTCAAAAAAATAAAATAAAATAAAATAACAAACAAACAAATTAAAAAATAAAAATAAAAATAAACTACTGAATTTTTGAAATTTCCGAATTGACTATCGGAAATTTCAAACGACGAAATTTCCGGTGAACAAAAACAAACTACCAGATTTTTGAAATTTTCGGTAGCTCTCGGAAATTTGAAATTTCCGGTAGCTCCCGGAAATTTAAAATTTCCGGTATTCAAAATGCAACTACCGGAAATTTCAACGTTCAAATTTCCGATAACTACCGGAAATTTCGTTTACAAATATTGCTTACCGGAAATTTTAACGAGGGAGTCAGATTTTGAGGTGATTTTTTTTTTTACCGCTCACGTGAATAAATTTATGAGGAATAAAATTGGGTTTTTAACAAAATGGGAGGTACAAGTCTAGGGGTACAAAAGCTAACATTCTTATGTTTTTTTAAATATATTATATTCGAAGTCAATTTTGAATTTTGATGTGTATTTTATCAAAAATATATTGGTTTGATTTATATAAATATTGGAAATTTTTAAGAACTTAAGGGAGATATGCTCACTTGATTTAAACACAAATGCTGTTGTTGAGAAAACACAAAACTTAAAAATAAAATTGTCAATTTAGTAATTTTATTTTTTAAATTAAAAAATATGAACTAATTCTTTAAAATAATTTAAAGATATTACAATTTTTAATATGATTTAAGTCAGATGTTTTTTCTTTTTGGTTTTTATAGATGTTCATAAAAAAATATTGAAAACAATAACTTTTTTTGTACTCATGAAAACAACGACTTAATTAGTTGATATTTTTAATTAAATAATTATTATTTTTGTCCATAATTATATGCACCATTTTAACAAAATAATGATTATAAGTAGAAAAAAAGTTATTCTTTGATATAATTTCTTTTTAAATTAGTAGGTGCATTAATTTTTATTTTTTTAAAATACCTTTAATTATATTACGAATTTATCTTAGACTATCAACCTATAAAATGGACATCTTATCATTTCAAACATTCCCATAAAGTATCAAATATTTTAATTTATTCAATAAAAATAATTAATTTAATGATTAGATCAATAAAGTTTAATATTAACTTTTTTTTTATTAATATTTATAAAATATTATTAAGTGGAGTTTTGAGTAAATTGATATTCACCTTTAAAATAATAAAATTCATGGATAATTTTACATTAACATTCAATGTAATGCTAATACATTTCTATGTCATATTATTAATTTTAAAATAATCATACGAAATGTGAAGTAATAAATATGATTTATATTTTGTATTTATAATTTATAAAACAATGATTTAGTCGAAAATTATCCATTTTTGACAATAGAAAAACGGCACTGCGTTTTATTGTTTCTCTGTGTACGTGGTTAACAAAACACAAGCTCTGAGATCCGATCCCCAATTCCAATTGTATAGTTTCGCAACACGAACGAACACAATCATCACCATGTCTGCCTCTGCAGCAATCATTGCGGCTCATTCCAGTTCTTGGGCCGCAGCTCTCGTTAAGATCTCTCCTTACACCTTTTCCGCTATCGGTATCGCCATCTCAATTGGCGTCTCCGTTCTCGGCGCTGCTTGGTAACCTCTTTTCTCCTCCACTTTTCCGTAACCGATTCTCCGTTTCCGTTAACCTAACTTTTGAATCCGTTTATTTTACATTTGTAGGGGAATTTACATTACCGGTAGTAGTTTGATCGGTGCTGCAATTAAGGCTCCCCGAATCACTTCCAAAAATCTCATTAGGTTATTTTCTTCAATTCGTTTTAATTTTCATTTGTACTCTATTATTTATATTTTTTTTTTGTTTTTTAGTGATTTTTTTAGATAGGGAACTTAGGTTGTTGTTTGCTTTGATTGAAGTTTGGAATTTTGAGATGTCTTGTTAGTTGATGTGAAGAAGAAAGGGTGATGAATTATTTGTTACAGAGTTAGGAATTGTTTTGTTGTGGTATTGATTTTGATGCTTAGTTCTTCGTATTTCTCTTTTTATGCTTATGAATAGATTGTGTTTTCTTTTCAGTTGAAAGTAAATGATAGAGTTTTTTTTTTACGGAAAATGATGATAAAGTTTATGACTTGATCTTTAGTGTTGAGGAAATAATTTAGAACTGATTTTTCGACACTGGATCTTTATGTAAAGGTGTTACTTTGTTGGTGATTTAATGATTGATTGACGATTAATATTATGGAAAACTTTTGAAACCAATCATTTTAGTTGTGGGTGAAATGATTAATGATTTTACTATGTATGGGTCCTTTTTTTCTGGCTGATAATCAACGAGATAGTCTTTATTTCTCATTGATAATGAACGAACATTTGGTCTGATTTGAAGGGTTAATATTTGAAAAGAAAAAAAGGAAAGAAGATAAAATGTTTTTTTCATTAAGTTTCATTCTCCATTTTGAAATCCATTCCTCACCGTTGTGTCATATATAAAAGCTGAAGAATACTGAGTAAACTAATTTGAAGTTTATTTATACTTTGTATTCCCCTTCAATGATGTTAGAATTCAAATATACATCTGGGTAGTTGTCTGGGATATAGATTGTATTCATTTGTTTAAGTCAATGTGGGCTGAAGTCAAACTTCTAGATAGGCTTAAGTATTGACATTGTTAACCGACCAGGAAAAGGCTTAACAGTTACCACTAAGTAGCATTATAGATGGAGTTGTATTTATCTTCCATGTCAACTTCCCTTCACTCTGGCTAATTTGGTTTAGTGTGATTCAACCTCCATTTGGGTGTACCAGTGGCATTGACAGGCTGTCCATAATAATATATCATTGGATACTGTTTTATGGAAGGTCTACATGACTCAAGGAACCCTATATCAGATTCATACGTTTGCCCACAAAGAAGCACTTCCGGCCAATTATTGTGGAGGAAAATAACTTGATTTTGAAAGATGTTTTCTGTATAAATGGCTTCAGAAATGTTTTGAGGTTTCTTCTAAATTCTAATAATTATTTTCACCTGTAACCTTTTTACGAAATTTGATGCATTTTTCCAAAATTTTGTCCTTGTTTGATTTGTTTAAAGGGTTTTTAATAAAGTCCAGCATTTTTTGATTGATGTATGTAGCTAACTTCACCTGGTAGTATTAGCTAAGCATACAGGGTTTGGTTGTAGTTGTTACTTTTGTTGCTTTGTTGGAAAGGGATGTCTTGTAACTTGTAGGAATGAAGTAGGATAATATTCTCTTTTGATTGCCACACCAAAATTAAGAAATTCTTTACTGCATACTACCAACCAAACCATTTTTGTGCAAATTCTGGAATACATTCAAGGACTTGCATAGAATTGTGTGACCTAGCTCTACCAAGGTGAATTGTGTGACCCAGCTCCAACAAGAGGAACCCAGTCCCACCATCCTTCACTCTATTAGTTTTGAACCTTGTGATTTCTCAATTTGTTCATCAATTTTTGAACTTTATATGCACTTTTTGTATGCTTAGTTGTGAATGGTGAATTCTCCTGTTAATTCTTGGGCCAGGATTAAATGATAACAAGGTAACACTTTAATTATTGGTTGGAAAGAAAGAAATTATATTTTCAAACTGAACAAACTTTTGATTTTACTTATATCAAATCATGTGAAAGTGATTATGATAGAGCTCAATATATAATCTTTTGGCTTTTGATGCGTGTTAGGTTTTGATTATGTTTTAGAGAATAATATATAGTTTTAAAAGCACTATCTGAGATTTTCATTATAAACTATTTCGAGAACTTAGTATACTTGATCTAAACACAATTAAAATAACCATCAATGCATCATATAAGAATAGCACATTTTTTCAAACCTCTAAAGGCTAAATAAATGGTATGTGGTTGTAAATGCTGTATTTATTTAATTTGAACTTTAAAGTTTCTTTCTCGATCTTTAAACTTAAGGTCATTATATTTGAGTGCTGTGAATGCTAGTGTTCCTTTTACACGAAATTATACATTATCTACATATAGTATCCTGGTGCAGCAGCAATAGGTCCAAATATAGCCATTTGTGGCACTTGACTTGACCATATGCTTCTTGGTGTTTGTTGCATTTCAGTGTAATCTTCTGTGAAGCTGTTGCTATATATGGTGTTATTGTAGCTATTATCCTGCAGACAAAATTAGAAGCCGTTCCAAAAGCAAGTATCTATGCACCCGAATCTATGAGAGCTGGATATGCAATCTTTGCTTCTGGAATCATCGTTGGCTTCGCAAATCTCGTTTGTGGGTGTGTATTATTGTTTACCTATGTCTCATATCTTCACAGTAATTATCCTTGTGATTGAAGGGAGAGCTTATTCGTCCTCTTATACATATTCAATTGTTTTTGTGGTTGCAGGTTGTGTGTAGGAATAATTGGAAGCAGCTGCGCATTGTCTGATGCTCAAAACTCATCTCTCTTTGTGAAAATTCTTGTGATTGAGATCTTCGGTAGCGCGCTTGGCCTATTCGGAGTGATTGTTGGAATTATTATGTCAGCTCAAGCAACATGGCCCTCAAAAGTTTAGTTTGCCTTGTATCAGTGTGCAGGAATGCAATTAAGGTCGAAAGCACTATGTTTTGTAAACTGTTAGCCATTAAATATTCTTCTCTGCTTGTCCCTTTTCGCAGGAATGTAAAATCCAGCATGATAGCTTGCGTCTATTACAACTGTAGGCTGTATTATTTACCAATGAGTTGTTATAGAAGAGCCTCTGTATCATCAGATATATGATCAGTTTGGTGATTGGGTTTTAGTATTTTTGAAGTACTCAGTGTTTATTCATTTATAAATAAAAAATGTGAATTTATTTGTGCTCGGCAATAAAAGTCAAGACTTCAGAGATGTACTAATGAAGTTCCTTTCTTTTGAGTAAGAATATCATGATCAACGTTCAGATTTGATTCTTCAATCCGTTTATGATTAATTCGAATGACACTTGGCACTATTATTGGTGTCTTCTTTTTAGTAGACTTACCACACAATTTTTCGTGCCGAGGTTTTATCATTTTTATTTTCACCAATGTTTTTGTAAAAAATAAAAAGAAGTCTACCAATGGTTTTTGAAATGGTTTTGTTAAAATTGCAAAAGAATTTATGGTGGATTGCTTCTCAATGTGATTTGTCGTGAATTAATATTTAAAAATTATTTAAAATTTTAATGGTTAATAGTTTTTTAAAGTAGAAATTTATTATCGTTGTCGTCTTTACAATTGAGACTAATTTGATCGGTGTCAATTCAACAAAAACAAGAGAAAAAGAATATGTATGTCTCAAAATTCTAACTCATTAGTTTTCTTTTTTTCTTTTTGTGTTTTGTGGAATTGACATAGATAAGAGTCACTGTATTTGCTGTATAAATGAGGAGAATAAATTGCTACTTTCAGGAGTATCATCTATTGTTGTTAGAGTTTCAGATGTTATGAAGTATTACTAGTCTATTGTGGAGTAGAATCCACCTTAAATTATTTCTTTTCCATAAAAAAAAACTACATTTAGAACCTTAAGCAGAGTTTTCAATGTTAATATTTGATATTCACTAGCAAGTCATACTCATAATATGTGGATGTTTAATCAAATTTTGTTTAGATATTTTTGGCCAATCAATTTTGTAAGTGGTTTATTTCCATTTTCAAATTAAACTGCATTTTGGTAAAAGAAAATCTTACTGGCCAAAATAAAGTTTCAACCCCAAAGGCATCAAATAGTTAAGGCCGATATTAAAGCATAGCATTGAGAATTCTAACAAATAACAATATGCAACCAGTTGGATTAGAATTCACACCACTTTCATTAGAAATCTGAGGCTTTATCCACTTCGTTAGAGGTATGTTTTTATTCAATTACTAGACTAGATAGTTCATATGTATACTTCAAATTGCATTGATGATGAAGCAATTGTTCAGCAACAAAACTATACTATCAACAGGTATCAAATGGAGGATGTGATAGAAGTAAATGACAAAGGAGCATCATTGAAAAAAGGCATGTTCCTTTGTAGAAGCTCTTGGCAATCCTCTTGCCTTGCGGACTTAGGGTCAAAAGGATCTCTATCAGGAATCACCAGACCTTGTTTCATGCGACCGAGACACCTTGCATGAAGAACTTGCTTCGAGGTAATTGGTAGTCTAATGAACTGATACTCTTCTAAAGCTGATTCAACCTTTTCTGCTCCCCACTTCTCTAAGCATTTTCCTAACACTGCTGCATCTAATATTGACATGTTTGTGCTTCTAACACAGTGAGGTGTAGTAGGGTGAGCTGCATCTCCTACCAATACCACATTGTCCCAAAATATCCTCTCCAAGGGATCACTATCATATATGAAATTTAAGAAAGGCTCCTTTGTTTCTTTCATTACCTTTGCTAACTCAGAAATCCAAACCTTTTCGGCTTCTTGGTGCATTTTCTCGATCATGTCACTAGTTACTTTCATTGTCACCGAGGTTCCCTGAAAATTTTTGGACCCAAATATCAAGAGCGGTTTTATTTGAACATCAAAATCGTAACACTGAATAAAAATACACCATTTAGAACTGCTGATCTTACCTTCACTTCAGGCTCTGGCTGGTTCACATACCAAAACCAATTGAGCCTTTTGTTAATAAGCTCATATAATCCACTGTGTGTACCTGAGGCCAAATCAAAGTACAAGCATTTCCCTAACTCAGGATATGCCTTTTTGATATTTATGATGGTTTCTGAATTCTCAATTTTTGAATAGTCAAGAACTCCTCTCCAAGCACAATAGCCTGAATATCTGCAAAATATACTTGAGCCTTAGAGAACATTCTCCACAAAAATGAAAAGAGAAAGTTAAGTTCAACTCCATTATAAGGTTACAATTTATGTAGGCATCAACAAATTAGATTGAAGGTGTGTCCGTCATTTTGGTGTATGACACGTCATTCAATTATTGGTGTCGGCGTGTTAGTGATAGTATTAGTGTTTCATAAGATCGAAACCTTAGTTTAAAATCGGGGAGATATTTCTGGCGGATCGATGAGAGACAACCATCTGCTGCAACAAGCAAATCCCCTCCAATCTCAATGATCTCTCCAGTTTTAAGATATTTAGCCTTTACTATGACAGAACCGTTTTCATTTACAACATGGACAGAGAGGAAAAGATGACCCCATAAAAATACTTGTGGTGGAAGTGCATTATAGAGAAGACCATGAAGATCAGCCCAATGTGTTGCTCCGAAGTTGAAACTCTCATCTCTTATCAATGTCCAATTAACCTTCTTCTCACTATCAGTTACTTGGTTCTGTTCAAGATTAAAAAAAAAATCACACAAACAACACGTCAATTCTTTCGTTTTTACATGAGAAAGACTACAATTTCTCAAAGGGTTCATATTTCAACTATATACATCAATATCTAAACACAGAAGGGTTCTTTTTAATTGTTTGCTTAACAAGCCGCAGTAATAATACCACACAACACAATTTCAACCGGTAATCAATAAATCAGACGGCTAAAATTACACATTTAGTAAATCAGTTTTAAACAATCCCGACCATTGATTTAGATTAGACCGTCAAGACGAGTAATTGCGCCATGCAGTTTGATAGGATGCTTTCCTACCAAGATTACAAAAGCTAGGGTTTCTAAACTAGAAAGAGAAAAATAAATTTAGAAAACTAACTAATAAAATTAAAAACATAATTTTTTCATTTATTTGGTAATTTGAAATGTCTCAATGAGACTGCATATATAGGACTAACAGTGGGTAGTAAAATAAAATGAGCTTAAAGGCTAAAAGACCAACTAACAAGTAACAACAATTAAAATAAAAGTTCAATTAACATAAATTCTACTTCTAACTTAAATATCTAAATTATCTATTTAAAACTAATTGCATGCTCTATCACAGTTCCTGCAGGGAATCTGTTTCTGTATTAAGAAATGCATAACAAAAGTAGTTAGGTTTATGATCAATCTCTTGTCCCTTTCTCTCTTACATATCATATGTGTAGTGCAGTATTCATTGAGTTCATTGCATCCAGAAATCATAAGTGAGTTCAAAACAATAGGCTCTGAAAGACAGTAATAAGGATATGTTTGGCTTGCAATTGTTGAAAATTGTAACCAAATATAATCTTACTAGATACAAATATAGGTAATTAGGGGCATGAAAATATGTGCCACTATCTCATAAGAAATGAGTGAGATAATAATTCACCCTTCACTAGAGACAAATTGATAACATTAAACAAAAGAAAATAACAAAAATGAAGAGAGGGTGGATATTGATTAATGACCTGATCAATAGTTAGTGGCAGAGTGTTGTTGTGTAAGAATTGTGGATGTGAAATCCAATTTTGAATGATTTGTAGAGAGAGAGGGTTAAGTCCAAGACCTGCACCAGTAGGACTTCCAGTTGGAGGAGAAGTGGTTTTTTCAAGCACAACTACTTCCCAACCAGCTAAGATTAGAGCATGTGCACTTGATATCCCTGCAATACTACCCCCTACAATCACTGCTCTTGGTTTTCTTCCTTCCCCAACCATTTTCTCTTTTTCTCTTCAACCACCAAATTATCATTCATATATATATATTGCAACCACTTATGTTTATTGGGATTCACATAGGGTGGGTGTCAAATTTTACATTGCAACCACTTATATTTATTACTTTATAAGTAATTACTATCAAACCAAACATTTTTGAAGATGTTAATAGGTTAGTAGGCAAGTGTTAATAGATTAGTTAATTAGTATTTGTCTCATTCATCAATGATTTGAGCCATGATCCTTTCACCTTCAACCATTACTTCAAATCTGTTGAAGTGTCCGACTTCAATATATTTAGATTAGATTAAAGTTTCTTAAGGCTATGGGGCAGCTTTGGCTACCCAAGAAATATTATTTTCTAGAACAAGCAATTATAGTTTTATGTTTAGTTACCTCAATTTTATATACTTAGCTATCTAAATAAATTTATTAGTACACAATTAAGAGAATTACAAAAGTAAAAAAAAATATTATTTTATTTATATATCTATTCGTATTATTTTGATATTTTCAATCTTTATTGTAACTTTAAATAAAACCATGTTTAATAATAAAAAAAATGTCAAGAAGTAATTCATAAATAAAATTAATGTTGAAATTCTTACAAATAATTTAATAGTTTACATTGCAAAAAATATTATTAATTATTATAGATTCAATATAATAGTATAACGCTACTTTTTTAAATAATTATTAATTTTATATATTCATTATGAATTTTTTTGGTATCAATGATTAAATTTAATATATTAATTTTAAAAATATCTTTCATATTTTTTTTTTATATACTTTGTCGCTCAAAAGAATTAGGCTAACTTCGCCTGTGTATGCAGTTGTCCCACAAATTGAAATTAGATTAGTTTATATGCAATTGTGCTGAGATAGCTAAGTTTACCAAATAAAAGTGAAGAGATCACGAAATCCAACTTATTTATGTATGAAAAAAAAAGTGTACTTACAAGAAAAAATGGAGATGCAAAAAGCAAACCCGTCTTGGGCCTCAGCCCAACACAGATTCGTGAATTAGCTCACGCGTCACCTCATCGAGCGTGAATTCACGCGCTAGCTCACATTCTCACGCGCTCTCTTTCTACTCTCACTGGTTCACACCCACACAATGCGACGCACTACTCCGACTATCCATTTCTTCGCCGCCACCGACGCCGCCTTCTGCACCGTCACAATGTCTTCACGCCCTTATGTACTCTCTCTTTCTCCTTCTCCTACACAAATACACACGTGCTCATTCATAGAAACAATTCATAAATTCGCTCTGAAAGTTTAACACTCATTATCATTTTTTTTCTTCCGAATTTTGCAGCACCGAGGATACCGGAGAGGATTCTCCAGCCGTTCATATTCCGGAGGAAGAGAGAAGTTCGTTACCGGCGACGAGCACGTACGGTCGGTCAGCGACGACAATTCAGCTCTCCGAGGAGATGAGAGAGGAAACTTTGCGAATCAAACGCAGTACCATCAGAATCAATCTTGCAATCCAAGGCTTCATCATCATCCTCATCCACCGCCATACTACCAGAATCCATCTTACAATCCAAGACTTCATCATCATCCTCCTCCACCGCCTAGCTATCAGAATCAATCTTACAATCCTCATCCTCATCCGCCGCCTCATTTTCGGCCGTTTATACCTTATGATCACCGGCCTGCATTTCGTCCGCAACAGAATTTTCGCCAGCCCCCTCCGGATCATCGAGAGTGGGAGAATGCGTTGACGCCGCCACCTCGTCATTGTGGTAACTTCACTCTTGCACCATGCGATTTCATTATGATTTAGGATCAAAACTTAGGGTTTAGGATAATGTGGTAAGAAGAAAGCGAGGTTATCTAGTGTTGTCTAAAATAGCAGCTACGGCGCTAGAGGGCTATAGCATAGATGGATTTGAATAAATCACCACTAATTTGGGAATACAATATTTAGTACAAAGTGTAGTTGAATAGAAGCTACAGCAGCACTATAGCATTGCAGCTTAGCAGAAATCAAACAAATAGCTAATATTTGCGATGTGCAATCTATGAAGCGCATATACCGACACAACACCTGTTAGTGGGAATAATTTGAGAAAATGAATTAGTTGAATGTAATTAATGTGCCAATGTCATTTTGGTGTCTGAGAGACACTTCCTCGAGCAGAAGTGTCAGTGCTACAGAGGCTACAATTGACAACACTAGGTTGAACATTTCAGTGTTTGACTAGAAGTATGTCCATAGTAGGAGTCTAGGAGCTGAATCTACTACATAAGTGAAAATATTGTAAAGCTCTGATGATTTGGGGAGTGAGAGGAGGATAGGTTTGAGGTTGATTGTTTATCACTCTTCCCCCTTCCCACTCTTTAGTGCTCATGATGAATTGTCTTGGAGTTTTACATCAATACATCATCATATCGAACTAATTTAGCTTGTGTTTTTCTTTTCTATGTTCAACAGAAAGGTTTAAAATCCTCTCCTATAATATATTGGCTGACTACCTTGCTAAGGACCACTGGAAAAAACTTTATTATCACATACCTCCTTACATGTTGGACTGGCAGTGGAGAAAGAGTAAAATTATTTTTGAGCTTGGCTTGTGGTCTGCCGATATCATGTGTTTTCAGGTGATCAATCTGTTACATATTATGCCACAATGCTAACTTCTTTGCCCAAGTATGCTATTTAACATGTTTGTGACCATACACTAACGCTGCTGTAAAATTTGGCTTGGCTTGTTTAATAATTATGACATGCATGCGTCACAAATGTTGTATTGAGCAGTAAAACAGAAAAGAATGATATATTGCAATTTGCAAGTAGGTTCATCACTTATAATTGTTGGTGTCAGACTTGGAATTTTAGTATTTTACATCTACCTCATTTTCCAAAAAATACTTTACATTAAATTTTCAAACAAGATTTTTGAGTTGCGTTAACATCTCAGCAAGATTTCTGGAATTTTTTCATACGTTCTTTGCTGATCATATCATCATTATTTCTTAATTGTGTTATATGCATGGATACTACACTTCTGATTAACTAGAATCTAAAGAAAATTCCCTTTTGATCTTATTTTATTACTTCCAGGAGGTTGATAGATTTCAGGAGTTGGCTGAGGATTTGAAGTTTAAGGGATACAGAGGCACCTGGAAGGTTGGTTAGAAGAGCTATGTGTTTGACTGCTACGTGACATAAGCATTCCTAAATCCTACTGTAAATTCTTTTGTTCAATGCTGCCCGTGCCATTTTTTGTAAGCATAGGGTTTTTTCTTTTCAGGCTTTGTTTCTACTTTGAACTTTTTTAAGATATCATCATTTTCATGCTTATATGATGATCAAACTATCAATGGTATACTTTTGGACCTAATACATGCCTGTCTTAATACTGTTGATTAATCCTTGTAGCCAACATCACTTTGCAGGAAAAGGTTTGGCTGTTTTTGTTATTCTGATGATTAGACCATCATTGTTACAAAATATTTATTTACCTTTAATAATTTGAAATATAAATGGATGTCCCTTTCGTCTGGGCTTATAAGTCTCTGTCATCTTTGGTAGTAGAATTGCTGTCATTAGCTATTCAAACAGGGAACTTAACTTTTACTTGCGGAGCATGTTTGTATAAATATGTGTATCATATAATGATAGATTGGCAACATTTCCATTTCCCGCTATATTCTACAAGTTGTAACTTGTCGTGTCATGTGAAGTGACCTTTCTTTGCATCATCACTTTCAGCTGTTTTTGTTTTCTTCTTTTGATATAATTATCCTCATTTTGATTTGTTATATCAATTATTTTGCAAAGAAAAACGAGTATTTCTGTTGCAATATGAAGTCTCACAGCACTTCTGTACTTATAGATGCGTACGGGAAATCCAGTTGATGGCTGTGCAATCTTTTGGCGAACATCAAGGTTCTCTAAAACTATACCTTTCTCTGGATGCTGCTTATCAAACTGGGATTTATTTTCTTTACTAGTGATTAAACATTCACGGAGTTCATGCACATACCATTTGTGGATTTTTTGGAAAAAAATTATGCACGTGATTTTCTTCCCTTATTTAGCTTATAGCCTTATAGGCTTACACATTATTTTTATCACTTGGAGTTAGAATGTTATTATAATAATATGATAGGGCACTAGTCTACACTGATGTAATAATATAGGCGCACCTGTCAAGTTGGTATGTCGAAGCAGCAATTTCATTCAGTAATATATTCTTTTTTTAAATTAGTTGTTAGGGTTTGAACCTGAACCTCCTCAAACTCTTTTGGGTGTCCCGACTCAACCGCTTAAGTTATGCCTCGGGGATCATTCAGTAACATATTCTTATCAAATTGTTATCAGTACTCTCTAGTAAACTTTAGTTAGTTAGGGAAATAAGGCATGTTGCCAATAAATAGGAATAGGGGGTTGAGGTGAGTTAATCATTTTAAAGGAATTTGTGTGTTATTTCTATTCATAATAATCTGAATCTGAACCAGTTCCTATAAAAACCCTTGGCTAGTTATGGTATTGTTTATGGCTGTTTTCTTTTACATTTGTTTTTTCTCTTGATCTTGTTTGTACTCCACATCTGTCTCATTCTGTGCTCATTTTTGCATTGTATACATTATTTTTATGTATGTTTGTATTTGATAGGACACTAGTCTACGAGGATACCTTTTTTCTTTTATTTATTTATTTATTTATTTATTTAATAAAATAGTAATATTACTTATCCGACTTTATCATAGGTTCAATTTGTTATATGAAGAATGCATTGAGTTCAACAAGTTGGGACTCAGAGACAATGTCGCTCAAATATGTGTATTAGAGGTACATACAAACTTTTATACTGGTTTTTTTGCCTTGTTCCATTTCTGTTGAGGTAAACTGTAAATCTTCAAATAACCTACTTTTCACCCCTTTATTGATGTGCTTGTATTTCTTTCTTATATGTGACTCCATTGAACAGTTCATTAATCGAAATAGATCTCTCCCACCCAGGTAATTACTCTGTGTTGAATTATATTTTTCTATTAGATACAAAACACATTCGTATCATATGTTTTCACTAAACAGCATAAGCCTTTCAAATAGTTGGTTAATGACATAGTATCAGATGGAGTTTGATCTTTGTTATCCACACCCCTCTATATAAAATTGAACTTCAACACAAGGTTCGGTGGGCTTGTGCATTTCTGAAGTACTCCTGTGTGCGGGGTGTTCAATATAAAAACCATTCAATTGTGTTCAGTGAATGATTTCTGTCAGAGCCTTGCCATAGTTGGATATACCTTGGTGGGTAAAATAAGATAGTCTGAAGCAAAGCACGGATACTTGTATGTTTTGGACATTCAATAGATCATGAAATTGAGTTTAAACTGGTAAAAAATTACATTCATTGATTGAAAATATATCTTAGTTATGTAGTTTGTTAGTTGTTTACTATGACATATTAAGGAAGAAGCTCAGTGGTTGTATAGGGTGTGACAAAATTTCTGTAAATTGGGGCACTGGTGCAACACGATATATTACATAATTTTATTAAATAAAAAAACTAAATGAATACTCTGTCCATAATGGTCTAACTTGAAGTTTTCAACAAAATTCCTTGCTGTATATAAAGTAAGTAAAAATTTCTATAAAGGGGCACAAAGGGATGAAATAGCCATTGTTTCATTTAGAAGCAAAACAAACATCGGAGTAGCCAAACTTAATGTCTTTATATGGATTGGTTTGTAGTTGAGTGATGTTGGCTTATTGTGATGCTTAACTCAAATGTGTTCAGACAACTGATAATATAATTTGAGGGGAAAAGAGAAAGTATTGGGGTACAAACCCAGTGAGTTCCTGTACCAGCTAGTTACACTAAGCATTAAGAGTATCCATCCATCATTAGAGGATGAAAAGCTTCTTGTTGTTTCCTTAAATCTTATGAGAATGAGGAGACTGTTTAGGTTCACAACTCACAAGGGTATATTTTATGCTGCTGAGTGCTGACATAAAGATTTAGATTGGTGCACAAGGTCAGGGGATAATTTTAATTGAGCCTTGCTTATGTTATGCTTGCAACTTTTCTTTTAATGACTGAGGTGTTGATAGCCTTCTGGCCTTTCTTTTAATTTTTCAAATTATCATTCATATTTTTTTGAAGAGATATCTTTGTTTACTCAATATAACATAAATGCAGCATTCTGCAGCTTGACAGATTCTCGTAAAGTTGTGGTTTGCAACATTCATGTGCTTTACAATCCAAATAGAGGAGAAATCAAGCTTGGCCAGGTATGCGCTGTCTGTTTGATATAACGTTCTCCTGGTTTGATTGTTTTGTTTTGGATGCATCGCCTTTTAATGCTCTTGTAATTTCATGGCTATTGCTTCTGGGAAACAACCTAGCGTTAACACTATTTCGTAGTTCATCCATGTTATAGAGATTCAACGGAGTTTTACATTGGCTGTCGACTACCTAACACAACCCTCTCTTTTTATCCGGGCTTGAGACTGGCTATGAATAGCAAAGTTAACATAGGCAGGATTTCAACACGGATCAACATTTAAACAAAATTCCCGAACATACATTTCTGAAGAACCTAAAAATGGGGGTTTCCACCATTAAAGTGACTCAAAGCTTCAAATTCTCATTTAACTTCAAACTAAAATTATAAACTCTAACGATGAAAGATTAATTTTGAAGAATGAGAATAAAAGCATGATAAAAAGACTTAGTTGCTAAAGAAAACGAAAAATGGAGATGATGTGTGTGTGATGATGGCCGAAGAAGGGTTAGTGGTTTTTGACGAAAAGGAGAAGAAAGGTTATGTTTTAAAGTAGGATACCACCCAGTATTGCATACTGAGTTCGTTTAAATTTTTTTTTTCTAAACTTATTTTAGGAATAAAAAGGAAAAAAAATAAAATAAAATCAAGCACAACTGCCTAGCGCTACTAATGGGAGCCTAATGCAATGGATTACGTAACTTCAGCTCCTGGCGCTGCACTACTGGGCGCATAGCACCCTGATTTGGCAAAATAAAATTGCTTCAACAGGCGCCTAGCGCCTTGGTTTGCTAGAAAAAATCGGTGAACATCACTTCTTTTCTTTATTTTAGAGTGCACGACCCATCAAAATGTTGAAACTTAAATTGGTTCCAAGCATCAATGACTATTCCTAGGATATTGAAACAAAGGATTCTTAAACTCAAGGATTAATTTCCATTTAACCAATGAATCGTAAATCATTCTAAGAGTGGTCAAGTCATAGAAAGCATTAAGCAAAGAGAAGAACACCAACTCATGAAGATTAATTCAAAGAGATGCGACTCAAATCAAATGCATAAGATTCTCATCAACATTCACTCGTCCCCAAAAAAGGGTGTTTAGCTAGACATACTAATTAAATAAAAAGTAATCACAAGGATTATCCGTGAACAATTTGCAATGAAACGGCTTTTGTCATGTTCAAATTGAACCTCCCAAGTATGTTCTCTGCTTAGGGCATGAGTTTCTAGGTGAAAAACTGATAAAAAGATACCCCAAATTTTATATAAAAAAAAAGTATATATATGGTAACAGGCCCAGTATGTGGCTGCCTGGACCTCACACAGGAGGCCTAGCACTGGTAAAACTGAGGGTGTCTAGCACTGCACAAGACAAAATGTGAGCGCCTAGAGCTAGCTGGTGGAGCGCTAGGCGCTAGTTTTGAAAGTTTCCTTCAGAAGACACCCAGCGCTGGGACGTCTGGCTCTCTGAAACAGCATGAATTCATCCATGTTAATGCTCACTTGTGCCTCTTCTTAGATAGCTTTCCAAACCTAATATCAAATACAATCAGAACAAGTCAAATGTTCAACAATTAGGTTCAAATCTATGTTAAATCCAACAATGCAAAAGAGATACATTACACATAGCAACTAGTAAGAAAGTATGGTAAAACAAGATTTGAAGTCTAGATGAAGTGATGAATTCCACACCAAAAGTCGCACAAAAACAAGATAAATTAAGGACTCATTGGTTACATGTGATGGCCTTATGTTTAGGTGTACTACTCACTGCCTACTCGTATTAAACCCATTGATTTAAATGTCTGTATTGACTCTTCCCTCAAGAATTTCCAATTCGGTACAGGAGCTAAGGACCCTTAGTGTGTGCAATTTAACTGAATCATGAAAATCCATGTCTTCTATCTGTTAGCCTTCTGTGGACATTGAGTAAAAAAAAGCCTTCTGTGAACATTGACAACATCTCATCTGATTCCAACTCTTTCCATGTTTGAACTGGTGATATTAAATTTTCATAGCTGACTCTGTCGTGTGATTTCAAATTTTCTTGTAATTGCTTTTTGCTTCGTATTTACTTCAAGCAGGTCAGAGTCCTACTGGATAAGGCTCAAGCTGTATCTCAACTCTGGAATCATGCCCCTGTTATTGTCTGTGGGGATTTTAATTGTACCCCTAAGGTTATTTTCTATTACTATGCCTTTTCAGTATCATTTTGTAAAGTTTGTTGTCAGTCTTTATGGATTTACATTCTTTTTCTTGTTGCAGAGTCCATTGTACAACTTTATTGCAGAACAAAAGGTATAGCCTTTAGTCTTTTACTTTTTTGACTTTCATGATCATAATTAGCTGCAGAAATGATATTTTTTTATTCACAGTTAGATCTGTCTGGAATAGATAGGAATAAAGTGTCAGGGCAAGCTTCTGCTGTACTTCGCTCACCATGGATCCATGGTTCTAAATCTAGGTAGACTTCTGCATTTGATTCGTTTATGTGATGAAATTTGTTTAATTTCATGCTTTTACAATAAATATCTGCCAAACCTTTCAAATTTATGCAGCGAAAACAGATATTCTAATGGTTCAGTTCAGGCCACATCCGCTGAAGGTGACAAGGAAGTTACTATTGAACAAAATAGTTCTGTGCCAGATATGCAGAATCCGGACACTGAGAGTAACAGTTCAGAGAATCAAAATACTCACCCTGTTTTGGATAAGACAGATGTGCAGTGTAGCAGGCTAAGTGATGAGTGTGCAGGAAAAGATACTCAGGAGGCTGTTGGCCATAATAAGATTTTTGGTGAAGTGGATGACATGAAAGAAGTGCCAAATCCTTCTAATAGTAAAGGTAGGCTCCCAATTGATCATATAAATGATGATGAAATTCATGACATCACACCTATGAAATCTTCGGATCTTGAAACGGTTCACAATGACCCAACTGGGACGGGAAGCACGGAACATACATCAGATGTTATCTCAACTTCAAATCAAGAACCATTAAGTGTAAAATGCAACTTGCATGACCATAAAGTGAATAAGCATGTAGAGTTTGACTGTTCCTCAACCTCTCTTCAAGAAGGTGATCAAGCTTCAAAGGTGAAGATAGATCTTGAGTTAACAGATCTTCTTAAGGTAGAAGTATCTTCGACTAAAGCATCCAGTAAGACTTCAGTTTCTGATGCTTTTGAAGTCCCTCATCCAGAATATAGAGAAAGCTCATCTTATGAGGTCATTGCTAATGACCAAATAAATTGCTCAACAACTGCATATCTAGTTGACAGGTCACATGATTCTACCAACATTGACTTTCCATTAAATGAAAAACTAGATAAATTTTTCTTTGATGAGATAGATAAAGTCGATGTAAGCAGTGGGAGTATTGGCGAAGATGCCATTGATTTCATAAATGCCTTACATAATGCCGAAGAAGGTATTGATTGATCTTGAACTTGACCCATCTGTGAAATCATATCTGAAAAGTCATATCAGGTCTGGTTATTAGATTTTGCTTCTAACGACTTGATGCTGCCTGCAGAAAGCAGTGAAGTGAAGGACGACTTATCTCCAAGTCTGGTTTCCAATTATATTGGTGCCGAGAAAACTACTTATAATCCATCATTGTGGACCCCTGCTGACATAGAAACTGGAACAGGAAATGCAGAGTGCACGTTCTTGGAACACCCTTTACCACTTAGGAGCACATACACTGAAGCTATGGTAGATCTAAAAGAATTGCTTGCATAGCTTTCTTTTTCTTTTCCATTTTATAACTCACTTTTATAAGACAAGCTGGATCATCATACACGTGTTTAAAAGCTGCTGTACTTGGCATTCTTTGCATTTGTGCAGGACAGTTCAGGGACTAGAGACCCCCATGGTGAACCCTTGGTAACCAGTTACAACAAGTGCTTCTTGGGCACTGTCGACTATATTTGGTAGGTGCTAAGCTTCTAAAGTTTTTCTGAAACTGTTTTGCTCTCCCGTGCTGCTTATTTTACTTTGAATTGTAACATTGCAATAAGTATACCATCAAAAGGTGTCCCTGCATAAGTTATTGCTTTGAAGTATGGGTACTCCAAAATTCATGCCATACCCATACACGGTCTGTACCCCTACTCGGTACTCGTTGGGTACATTTCCTATTATACTGTACTTTTTCCCTATATTTTAGGGCATAAAAAACATTTACAATTATGTAAATATCATCTTACTATCCAAATTTTATTGATTTTGTATATTTTTATTTCCTAATTCTATTTTGATTTATGATGCAGTAAATTATGAAAGATGCTTGTATAATTTTTGTTCCTTGTATATTTTAATGTACTGGTAGATTAGGTTTTTATAAAATTCTTATCTCATACCCACTTGTACCTAGACACCTCTACCACATCCATATCCATGCAACATAGGTTATTGTAGTTGCATAATATTTTTCCATTAACATTCCTGATAGATATATTTGAGTACTAATCAGCATTCAAAAGAAACTACTGTGCACTATGTATGCTTATTTCTGAACAAAAGAAGTCGGCATTAATACTTATTTTTCCCTTGATATGTCGTATAGGCGATCTGAAGGTCTGCAAACAACCAGAGTTCTTGCTCCAATACCTAAACATGTCATGGAAAGTGCACGAGGATACCCAACAAAGGTAAGAATAAGTTTGTAGTTTATGTGGGGAAGTTAGCAGATGTGTACATTTATACAGAGGCTTTCTTTGGAGTCTTTCACTAGTTACCATAAGGATGATGTTTTACCCACATACGGGTAAGAGAGGCTCTTGTTGATTTATTTGGAAGAAACTATTTCTTACTTTTTCTGAGTAAATTGATTATGAGACCAAAATTATTTTTTACATCATCAAAAGTGGTTCTACTTTACCATAAAAAATGAAATCTATTATTACCAAGCACAAATCGATATTTTTATCTCAATTTCTTTTCACAGTCAATTCTTTTAGCATCAATTTTTTCAATGTAAGACCACAAGTCCTCATAATTGAAATGCACTTTTCTTTCTTTTTGCTCCTTTGTACCATTACTTGAAGCGTGTATTGTATTGTATTATTTATTTTTCCATTTCATAACTGTACAGAAATGGGGTAGCGATCATATTGCCTTGGTTTCTGAGTTGGCTTTCTTGGAAGATGATACTGCCATCAGCAAGGATGTAGTTTAACATTTATTAGATAAAAAAGTTGTGGGCATTTGCTGTTGTAAGATCTTAAAATGTGGTGTCAGGTCTTGGCCTAATTTGCCCCCTTCAGTTTTTATGTTATGGGGGAGAATAAGGTTCTCCAGAAACTGAGACGTATTTATTTGTAAATAAATAATATTATTTTTCAAATTGATCGTGTACATTATGTTGAGCCTGTGAAATGCGAGTCTCTATGATTCTTTTGGCCTGTTAGTCAACAGTTTAAAATGGAATAGTGTGATCCTTGCCTTTAACGTTTTCTTTTGGGTATGTAAACTAAGGTAATTAGAATCGGTCGGATATTGAACCGGTGTAAGCAACGGTTTAAGATTTAAAGATATGACCAAAATCAGATTGGTATTAATTAAATGAAATGTTTTGTATTGAATTTTAATATATACTATATCTAAAATATAATATTTATAGTTTTATAATATTAAAAAACTCAAATATACGTAACTAATTAATTGAGGACTACTTAAATTTGACTATCTTAATTTTTAAAACTAGCATATATCCTATCAAACGCCCCAAAAAAAAGCTATTCTACAAGCTTTCACTCATAAAGCTAGTTTATCAAGCTTTCAGGATTCCAACAAATTATACTCTGCCCAATGTTAAATTTTTTCAACTAATAGCCTTATGCATCTTCCAATGTTTTTTTGTGTGTGAAGAATACCTTTCCAATAAAACATCACATTAAGTAGATCAGAATACACTCTAAATTTACATCAGCCCAAAAAATTCTACTTTCTCACAAGCAATCTAAGATATACTCTTAATAAAACTAAGAGTAATATGGCCAACAATATCTAGTATCCTTATGCACATTGTGGATGCTAATATTTAGAGTTAGAGAGGACCACATAAACAAAACGCATATTCAAAATTTGAGTTTAAATTCAATATCGATAGTTAAGCAAGAAAAGACTCGTGTCATCTTGTCTAAATACTTTTGGATGGTAAAGAGTAAAGACATGATCTCCTCCAATTAAATGATAAGGCACATGGTTCAAAATATGTGAATAATCTGAGTTCATTATTTATCAAAAAGTAAATTTACAATGGGGTAATGCAAGTAATAATTGGCACGTAGGGTGTGAGGATTGTAAATTTTATGCTCACATATGTATATGATTACGCTTACTAATGTAAACAAATTGCACATAGAAATCAATCAAAATAATTTTTATATCTTGCTACAATTTGAATTATATTTACAAAGTAATACTTTGAAGGGTGGTGTGATGATGAAATTTAAATCTGGTTTAAGGTTTCTACAAAACTTGTTTAGACTATTGTAAAAAATACATTCGTGTATTCGATATATATTTATTAAACTCCGTGTAACTAAAATATTAAATGACTACATATATTATTTGTAGAATTAAGTAATATTGTAAAACGGAACTAAGATTAGTTTGATTCAACTTTTGGTCATTGTTGCAATTATGCATATTATGTAGTAATATTAATAATAATGATGATGATTATGATGACCACCACAAAGTGATGATGAAGAAAAATTAATTTACATATGCTATTTTCCTATATATGTATATACTATATATTTCTAATAATAGTTGACATTTACCATACTTAACAAAAAAAATTATAAATGGTAAATTTTAATTATTTAATATTTGAATTAAAATGATAAAACATATAAATTATTTGAATCCCTTACCATTAGTGAAATCATAATGTTTAAATCCTAATTACTTATTGTGCTTCTTACATTTAAATAGGTCTAAATGACTATAACAATTTAGCTCAACTATAAAAGTTTGACTTCGTAATATAAAAATATAAAAAGACAAAGTTTAAATATCTTTCCAGATAGATAAAAACATTTCACTTTAATTATATAAATAACGATTGTAATCAAAGTTAGTGTAAAAAACATTTACACCAGTCCTCCATCAAAGTTAATCTATTTTTTTTTTCTTCATAATATTGTCTAAAGATATTATTTTATTTAAAATAATTTCCTTAGCCCACTCCTAAGTTTTACATCATGGTAAACCCACACCCACAAATGTAACATAATATGTTTGATGTCATTTTAGGATTTAGCTTTTATCCAGCAGTTTTTACTTGTGGTCGAATATGGCAGACCAACATTTGCTGTTGTCGGCATTTCCGCATTTACTAAATTGGGATTTAGAGAGTTGATCGATTGAGATCAAACGGTCCAATTTAAACTCTGTATTTGTAGTTATAAAATCAAAATTAAAATCTTTAATTTTTTGGACAATCCAATGGGAAACAAAATCCTGAACACTATGACTCTATTGCCAAGCATTTCAGAAAAGCAAAACACAAATGTTTAACAAAACAAAACAAAAACCAACATGGAGAGACTAGACATTCAGTACCATAACACAAAAGTGAGCATGTCAGTTAATACAATCCATATAATAAATAAAGAAGAAGTTTTCAGATTATCTTAAGAAGGATGGCTCAATCAATCATACCAATGCAGCGAGCAAATTATCTGCAAAATTAAGTTATCATCAAATTTACATTAAAATCAGTCTTTTCTTCCACGTTGATTCGAAACGAATTACGAACACTTCATTCCTTTGATGATTTGTTGATAAGAGACTTGTGGATATGAGGAATAACACCACCACCAGCTATTGTTCCTTTGATGAGGGTGTCAAGCTCTTCATCTCCACGGATAGCAAGCTGTAGATGCCTTGGGGTAATACGCTTCACCTTCAGATCCTTGCTCGCATTGCCGGCCAACTCCAACACCTCAGCAGTTAAATACTCGAGGATAGCAGCAGAATAAACTGCAGCCGTTGCCCCAACTCTTCCATGAGCCATCGTCCTTGACTTCAAAAGGCGATGGATACGTCCAACTGGGAACTGTATGTGAAGCAAATTAAAACAATACTAACAGATTCAATTCAGACTGCAAATTATAGCATGCTTAATATGGACAAAATATTTAAACAATTCCAAGAATCACTGAAATACAATAATTAACTGCATGCAACATCAGTCCTTCACCCCTCAACCTTCAAAACAATAGTTAATAATGGTAAGACAAATGAATAAAAACTTCTTGTGCCAAAAAGAAAAAAATCATCACACATCATCCAAAAATACTAGTCACTAACGAAACAAGATCATTGTTATAGATGAACCTGCTGCAGCCATGAAACATGAATGGATGAAGAAAAAAAACAGAAACCTCTGACTTACCGGATGCTGCAGCCTTTCATATCAGGCTGACACTTTGTGAAAACATCGAATTAGTAATCCAAAAGCCAGAAGGTTAACCAATATGTAGTAGATAAAACACAGATATATGCATAGCAGCACATAACAAGTAATGCAGAACAAAATTGCAATATTCATTTAGGCCCGATTGAGTGCATTCCTATGTAGTCTAGGGAAACACAGAAACAAAAAACAGAGCACAATAATGGGGTACTGTGAGAAAGCTTTGAGAGGAAAGCTCTGTTGGTAGGGACGATAACAGAGCAAGGACGAGTTGAAATCTCTGCTTTGAAAAGAAAGCTATGGTGGTAGGAGAAGGGTTGAGAAGAAGCTTCAAAACATAGCTTTCAAATAGGAGAAGTAAGGTCCCGTACGATTACTGTACGTCTATTCCCTTTCTTATTTTTATTTTTATACTTAAAAATAAACTAGAAAAAAAAAGACAAAAAAGTGATTAAAAAATCCTAAAACGGTTTAAAAGTGGGGGTATTTCTGGCTTTCCATTCTTAAAACATAGATTATCAAATTTACATAAGTTAAGTCAACACACACCTTTGTGCCTTTTCTTTTTTTCCAAAAAACAAAGAAAATATAACAAAATTTAAGAAATTGAAAATTAAGACTTATATTCAGTGTTGTCGATGTTGGTCTGGTCCATAGCGGAGAGGCCAAAATCCGCTATTTTTGGCCACCATACAAACCGCCATAGCCGCCATCACGTGTAAAATAGCCATGGGGGATTGTTAAAGTACACACCTGAATTTGTGGTCAAATTAGCACAACTCTCTTATAACTCAGATTTGTTAATATATCAATAGTTGATTTTATCTAATTAACTGTTGAAATGTTTTACTTTACTTCTAACATGAGAATTCACCGTAAAAGAATAACTCAGGTCAGGACCTAGTATCTATTAAAAGTCCAAGGAAATAAAAAAAAAAGTAATAAAACAAGGTTAACTATAAACTAAAAGTAAAGGAAAAATAGTGGAATGAACAGAACCTTTCCAACAAAACCATACACATCATATGAGAATGGAAATCGCTGATATAAACTTCCATGCTCTGAGTCTGAGGCACCAACACTTTAGCTGAAGCCAGTGTTAAACACATGTCAATGTCCAAAGTCGACACGACACTGATGGTTATATTTAACTTCTTCTATTTTTCAAACAATTTTGCAAGTTACATCTCTTTTATTTTCAGTTACACCCAAAAAAATAACCTTTTTCTCACGCATGTTTTTAGCTAAATTCATGTTAGTGAAATAAAAATGGTGTAACTAACAAAGTTGTTTTTCAAATTATTATCGGTGCCATTGTCTCAGTGTCAGTGCCATGTCCAGTATATGTGCTTCCTTCCATGGTAAGACAACAAATAACAATACAATGCAATGTAAAAATAAAATGTACCCAAAATTCAATGATGATAAAAAAAAAAAAAAAAAATTCTCGTAACTCCATTTTCTATCTAACATTAAATCAAAAATCAGTTTCATCCATAACAAAAACATAAAATAACAAATCTAGAATTCAGGAAGGAACTAATTTACAAATGGTAAAACCCAATAGATAAAAAGGGGGAAAAAGAAAAGAAAAATCAATGCTTTAGGTATGTAACATAAGGTAAATGCGGAAAACAAGTGGATCTCAAACAAAAAAGTGAAAAAGTTTTCAACTTGGGAGGTTTTGATAAATAAGAAACAAAAAAAAAGGGAAAAAGAGAAAGGAAGAAGAAGAACCTGAAGACCGGCTCTGGAGGAACGAGAAGTAGGTTTCTTCTTGTCTTTGTCTTTGGCAGATGATGGGGTTTTACCGATTGTCAAACCCTTTGCGCCTTTCCCCGACATTTTTCTTCTCACTTCGATCACTTCACAGAGAGAGAGAGAGGAGAGAGAGTGAAGAGAGAGAGAGAGAGGGGTTTGGTTTGGCTTTTCAGCTTTCGTTTCTATTGTTTCACCCACGCCTCTTTTTTATTCTCAAATATCTAAATTATACTTTTTGTTAATAAAATATCATTCTATGAATGTACATGTACTATTTGCGGTAGATATCGTTTTTAGTGAGTTTAGGAAAAAATATATAATATAGTTTTTTAAAATTAGGTTTAATTGTAATTTTGGTCCCTTATTTTATCTGAATCGTAAAATAGTCCCTTCATTTTGTTTCTCTTCAGTCTTGATCCCAAACAGAATTTTAGTCCAAAATTTGATGAAATTTCATTTTTTAAAGTCGTATTACACCATTTATGATCATATATTTCACGTACAATTATTGCAAATGAGATTTTGAAGTATTGTGTGACTTAAATAAATGCAAAGAAAATGAAATTTTATGAAGTTTTGAACCAATATTCTGCTTGGGGATCAAAATTGGAGAGAAATAAAATGAAGAGACTATTTTCACAATTCAACTAAAATAAAAATACCAAAACTGCAATTAAACCTAAAAATTATTATAAAAGTGAAATACTCTTAGTTTATTCTTCAAAACATTTTTTTTAAATGTGAGTTTCTTTTAAACTACTAGTAAGGAGTTTGAAGATTCATATACAACGTCAATGATAGTCTTTCAATAAATTTTATTTATTTTAATCTTTATTTTGATTTTTTAATATTTTTTTAGGGATTAAAAATATAATATCAACTTTTTACTATAAAAAGATTAAAACAATAATTAAAAGTTAATTAAAAAATTTTAAGGACCAAAAAATTTGAGAATTTTTTAAATAAATTAAAAATAAAATTTTAAAATTTTATAAGGACAAGAGACTTAATTTACCATTTTTAATTATTTAAATTTCATTTTTTTTTATTAAGGGTCTAATTTTTAAAATTAGAATAAACCTCCAAAATATTTAAAACAACTTGTTCAGATAGTAGGATTTTTTCTTTCTTCATATATCCTATATTGAAAAAACAATTCAAATTATTTCACTTTGAAATTAATATATTAAAATATTCTTTTTTTTTTTGACATTTAAGAGGTCTGTAAGGCATAGATTACATACTTAGAAATCATGACGGCTCTAAATATGTTAGGGCGTGGGTTTGCATAAGACATCATATTTTGTTGGGTTTAAGTATGAGCGATTATATTATATCTCACCTCAACTATATATCAATAAGTTAAACGTCAGATATATAATATAGATGACTTAAGATTTTGGAGAGATATATAGTATCAAATTCTCTTGTGATCCTAGAGTATTTGGTCTGTTGTGGCTCATGTGCCTCTAGACTCTCTAACAAATAGTATCAAAACTCTTATTCAACTTAATAGATGAGCTGGAGTGGATCTTGTTCTTTGATCCTTATATCGAAATGCTTTGTAGTCATGACGTTATGTGTGTCTCATTGATAATAACATCAATGCAAATATATATAGAATGTGTGAGACATTGTGGAGAAAATTATTGAGTTCAAAGTATTAGTGATTATATCTTACATCATCTATAAATAAACATAAATATCATTTAATAATATATAAGAGAGAAGAATCATATGCCTATTATTTAAGAATTTAAAGTTGAGATTGTAGTATAAAAATATCTTGTGGTTTTGAAATATTTATTTTTTGTTGATGTTACCGTACCCGAACTCCATATGTTTGGGGTGCAACAAAAATATATTTGAATTTACACACCATATTCAAAATCTCATGTAATACCTTTGTTAATTAATGAGTGAGGAGGAATATAAATTGCAATGCACCAACCATATGGTATAAGATATAGTAAAGAGATATTTTTGGCACCAAATCTGAAAACAAATGAAAATCTAACTAGATAGATCATCGAACCACACATGTTGAAAAACATGATTATGGTATCTCCGACATCATAGGATCATATATATATCTCAAAAGCCACTCCAACAAACTCGCCCACATTTTAATGTTGTGTTTCAAACATTTTCTAATTTTTGCATGCATGTCACCCTCTCCCTCTCTCCTTGGTTTGTTGTCTCTTTCCCATTTTCTTTCCTCACTCCTTCCACCCTTGTTTCCTTAGAGAGAGAGAAAGAAAACACACATCCAAAACTCACCATCATCAAAATTTTGACTTAATTTTTATTCTTCCACGACACTAATTTTCTTCCACATTTTTCATTTTTTTCTCAAACCCCCTAACCCTCCTTCCTTCCACCATTCTCCATCATCATTTTGTTCTTCCTCTATCTCTTGAGAGTCCACCCAGGCCCACATTTCAAGTACGTCTTCAATTTCTCGTTCTTTTTGTATGTAGTATCATGATAGGTATGTCATAATAACGTGTATTTAATCTGTTTTGTCATTTATTTATTTATTTTTATTTATCCAAATTCAAGTAATTATGTTTATTAATTATATGCAAAGTTTGTTCATGTATATAAATATGACTTATGCATGAAGCTTCTTCATCATGTTCGTTGACATATTTTCGTTCTCCCTTGCATTGTTTAGAGACCTTAATAAAAAAAATACAAATATTTTTTTATTTATTAAAATGACAACATTATGTCATTATCTATTATCTTATACTAACCATGATTTCTTTTTCTGTCCATGAATCCAAACCTTACTAGTTTAAGTTCTTAGGCTATTAATGGGACAACATTTATGATGAATCATGCCAATGTATAATGTTTCATATTTTTATGTTAGTTTGTGTTGTGTAATTCATATCAACTAAATTGCTATATAGGATTGATTCCATGTATTTAATTTGTGTATTACCAACCCTGATTGAGTTTAGCGAAATGGACTAGTCTTTCGCAATGAAGCGAATCAAGGTTTGGATACCAATTCATATGTTCACATTTAGTGTATGAGAACTCCTTCAACAGAATGAGCTGTGACAAAAGGACACTTGTGAATATTTTTAAAATTGAATTTTGTGCCTTATTTCCATTATATGTTTTCTTAATATATGGTGAGGGACTTGAATGAATAGCTCAACATTTGAATCATCTCATTATTAAAATGTTATCAACATTCTGAAATTTGTGAGTTGGATATGTACTAATAATAATCTCTTGCTTGTTCAGCTATGGAACCATTTAGAGGAATAAATCAAGATTTCCAAGGAAGAATGGAATGTTATAAACAAGATTGGACTAGTGCAATCGGTTCTGGTGTTAGGTAATTCTAATCTATCTTCTTGCTTTATGGTAGCATGCTCATGAAACTTACTCCAGTGTTGTTAAACAGCAGTTAGCATAGCAGAATTTGAACAAGTCGCTATCGTTCTGCATTGGATACTGCTTAGTACAAATTATTGTCAAATAGCAGTTATAGCACTGTTGCATAATGAAATTTAAACAAACTACTATATTCTAATCTATGGTTTTTAAACATTGCTTATATTCTAATCTATGGTTTTTAAACAATGCTAGAATATTGGCTCCAACTTTCTACATATTCTTTGCTTCTGCACTTCCTGTTATTGCTTTTGGAGAGCAACTTAATAGAGATACAGGTAAAAATGAGAAAAAGCTTTCCAATAGCTTCAAATAATCTTTACGTTATTTGATGTATTTAAGGTAGCATTATCCATGTCATGTTTTTTTTTTTTTTGCAGATGGAAGTTTGAGCACAGTTGAAACATTAGCATCTACTGCTATTTGTGGAATTATCCATTCAATATTTGGTGGTCAACCTCTGTTGATTGTAGGAGTTGCTGAACCTACTGTTATCATGTACAACATTCTATACAATTTTTGCACAAAAAGACCTGAATTAGGTGCCAAATTGTTTTTGGCTTGGGCTGGTTGGTATGTATGGCATTTAATTAACATCCTAATATTATATTTTGGCTTTCCCTTTAGTCCATTAATGTGTCTGAGAATCACTAATTACGCACTCTATTTAAAGCAGTATGTAACCCTAAGCTTGAATAATAAAAAACTGTAGTCGAAAACATAGGCACAATTAGGTTGTTCTCCATGATCAAATCTTGTGTTTTTCGTATCTGCTCTTTGTTGAACTAGGATTGTTGTTCTAGTTAATCTGCTATGTTAAAGACTAACAATCACGGTTTTAAAATTGTTGGCAAACATGATCAATGCAACTGCAGTTGTGGTTGCAATGTCATTGCAGAGACTGCGATTGAGATCCCAGTTGCATACTACAATTTAAAATCATGTTAATTCAACGCACTTTTTAAAAGTTATATGAAAAAAATTAAATTGAATTCCAGTAATAAAGAGTTAAGAGTGTGATAAAAAGTAGGTTGAAAGTGTATTTCCAATATTTCTCTTGATCATATATATAGCTGTTGAATTGTAGTATATTAGTGGCTAACTTAGTAACGTGTATGGTAATATTTTTTGCAGGGTTTGTGTATGGACATCAACATTTTTGATTGTGCTTGCAATTTTCAATGCTTGTGCGGTTATCTCTAGGTTCACAAGGATTGCAGAGGAATTATTTGGCATGCTAATCACTGTCCTTTTCTTTCAACAGGCTATAAAGGTAAATACATAGAAGATAAAATTAATTCATATGCACCGTCACTGCAAAAGATTATTTACATTGTCAATCAATTATGATCGTCATATCATAATTTTTAATCAATCAGCCTGTGACTTGTTGACACTATATGAATTTGTACACTGATAGAGTATAAAAATTAAACTCATGTAGATAAATAGCTCACTCTTGCTAGCAAAATGGAAAAGAATTTTGAGTTGTAAATAATTTGTTTGAACCTCACAATTGTTTTGTTCCATAGGGACTCATAAGTGAGTTCAACGTACCAAAGGCTCAAAACCCCTGGTTAGATGAATATCAATTCCATTGGAGGTATACAAATGGATTACTTGCAATCATTTTCTTTTTTGGATTAATTTTCACTGCCATCAAAAGTAGAAGAGCAAGAACATGGCGATACGGAACAGGTAAATGACTCCAAAATCCAAATATCTAGTGTATCAATGTTTTAATTTGTGGTATGCAATGTCAATGTTCTTTTAGTTTATGCATCTATCTACAATTTTTCACGATATCAACCGCAACTGCAATTTAAAACCCTGTATTGTATGATAAGACCATACTTAAAAAAATGTTTTTATGTTAAGCTTATGTTCTCTTGTCTCCTTTTGGCATTGAATGCAGGGTGCATAAGAGGTTTCATTGCAGATTATGGTGTTCCATTGATGGTAGTGTTATGGACTGCATTATCTTATACAGTACCAAGCAAAGTTCCCTCTGGTGTTCCTAGAAGGTTGTTTTGTCCACTTCCTTGGGAATCTGCATCTCTCTACCACTGGACAGTAGTCAAGGTATTTTTATACATTAACTAAATTTTATACATGGTGTTGGATCATTTTCTTAAGGGAAATAATAAAATCATAACGCAAATCATTATTCCCTAAAATATTCGCTTGCAATTTCGGTTCCTGTAAAATGCAAAAACTATGCTTTTAGTCCTTGTCGAAGGACTAAGTACACATGTTTTTATTAATTACGGGACTTACCCCTACCGAGATGCTATTTCCAGGAATTGAACTCGGCAACCTTACCATTTTTGTCAAGGATAGTCTTCAATGACATACAAATAGTAATAACATAATTTTTCCTGTAGAACTGAACCCATCCAAACTGTTTTTGAACGGAACAAGTTCATATAAATTGAAAACCAAAAGTTTTGCTCATATTATCATGTTATCTTGCACCATACTCTATTGCTCTTGGATATAACATGTTTTCGTAAATGACTCTAATATCATGTTATTCAAGTCCTAAAATCCATCTAAAGTCGTTGACTGCAAATTGTAGGATATGGTAAAGGTACCCTTGCCATATATTGTTGGGGCATTTATTCCAGCTATGATGATAGCAGGTTTATACTTTTTTGATCATAGTGTAGCTTCTAAGATGGCTCAACAGAAGGAATTCAACCTTCAAAAACCATCTTCCTACCACTATGATTTACTTCTTCTTGGAATATTGGTATGTTTATTTGTTGTGACTTTGAGTCTTGTTTTATGTAAACTCCATGTTACAAAGTTTCCTGACATGTATATCCTTTTGATCTTTAGACTTTGATTTGTGGAATTCTTGGTCTTCCTCCATCAAATGGAGTCCTTCCTCAGTCACCTATGCATACAAAGAGTTTAGCAGTTCTTAGGAAGCAGGTAAGTATCATTTTTTTGCAATAAGACTAAGACCCTATTTGGATAAATAGCTTCGTTGAACGGTTATAGCATAAACGCTTATCAAACTGTTTTCATATAAGTTATAAGTTGTTTTCATAAATTATTCTGGAGAGCTTATGGAAATATGCTGAAAACATGCCCTATATTTTCCAGTTGATCCGAAAGAAGGTAGTGAAGAGTGCCAAGGAATGCATTAGACAACAAGGAACCAACTCCGAATTATACGGAAAGATGCGAGCTGTGTTTATAGAAATGGATGCAGCACCTACTGTAAGTTTTTGTTAACTTGATAAAAAATTGTGTATAAGTACATTTCCAAGATTGATCAATTTTTTTCATATTTGGTATAGGTTAAAGAGCTGGAGACTTTGAAGGAAGCTGTAATGAAAACTAATGAAAAGAGTGGTACAAAGGAAAAATTTGATCCTATCAAACATATAGATGCTTATTTGCCTGTTAGAGTTAATGAGCAAAGAATGAGCAACTTATTGCAGTCTCTCCTTGTTGGTTTATCACTTTTGGCTATCTCTGTCATCAAAATGATACCTACATCAGTTCTTTGGGGATATTTTGCTTACATGGCAATTGATAGTCTACCAGGAAATCAGTTCTGGGAAAGGCTTTTGCTTCTCTTCATCGCCCCAAAAAGGCACTACAAGTAAGCATACCGATTTTTTTTATGAATTGGTTTTCTAAAACTGGTTCTGGCTAAAAGAAAGTTTATCAGTTAATTTTCTCACAAAAAAGAAGTGTGTAGTCTATAAAAAGAAATGCTAAAAGAGAAGTCTAATGGAAGTGGATTCTCTAGATTCTAGAATCATGTGAAGAATCATACAGTCGCATGTCTACGTCATTGGATAAATATTGGACGACTATTATTTCGAGTTGCATTATAAAACTAACTTGGTAGTCGTCCAATCTTTATCCAATAGTCAAATCACTTGACTGTGTGACTTGCATGTCTCACTTGAATACACATTATCTGAGGCCGGTCTATTATTCTAATATATCTATATTTTTATGTAGAATTTTGGAAGGCTCTCATGCTTCATTTGTGGAGTCAGTACCATTGAAGACCATAGCTGCATTTACAATTTTACAATTTCTATTTTTTGCATTTTGCTATGGAGTGACATGGATACCTATTGGTGGAATATTGTTTCCTTTACCTTTCTTCCTTCTCATAACTATAAGAGAGAAATTGCTTCCAAGGTTATTCAAAGCAAATCATCTTCAAGAATTAGATGCTTCTGAGTATGAGGAAATTATTGGTGCTCCACTTGGACCACACTGTATACCACTGATTGTAAGTTTTTTTTTTCTTTCTCTCTCTCCAAGTCTTATGGTTTAAATATGTATTTACTCGGTGCAAATATATGGTGTTTTACTTTTAGTCCCTATAAATTTGATGTTGAAAATGTGTTATCAGGACAAAGATACACGTAATAGTAGTGATGCTGTTGATGATGGCTCAGAAGATTATTATGATGCAGAGATATTGGATGAGATGACAACTCGTAGAGGTGAATTGAAATTTAGAACAATAAACCAAAATGATCATGGTAGAACCTTCAATCGCACCTTCACTTATGGCTTCAATGAAGACAGACACTCTCAGGTTTGTCTTACAATTTCAAGTACAAATTAACTGTGACATTCACTTTTAATATGGAAATATATATATGTATGTATGTAATGTAATATGTATTTTAGATATATATATATATATATATATGTATGTATGTAATGTAATATGTATTTTATGTTTTTTTCTTTGGATTATGACTTTATGTTAGCTAAATATGGCATGGACTTTGACAGGTTCACCCTGAAGAGTCTAGCCGGATATGATGAATTAGCCTCTCTGCATTAGCCATTTATTAGAATGTAGAAAAGTGTTTGATATATGAGTAAAGACCAATCCTCTTCAATGTCATGCACAAGATTCTTGTAACGTCAATAGGGTTGGAGAAGATCGATGTTTTGTGGACGACGAAGAAGAAGAGATTCGATACGAGGAAGAGAAGAAATCATTTAAATTTTGAAGTAATAGGCTTCAATATTACTAGGAAAGTTGCATTTAAATTTGATTCATCGAGGATCATTTTCCTTCGTTAGGTGGCTAGAAAGTTCACATGAAAAAAGAATGAGAAGAGATTAATATGATATGAATTTAATTTATACACACTTTCGATGTAAAGGGTTTTTATAATACATGACAATTAAACTCGATATGATATATGAGAAAGAAAAGGGGAAGGAAGATCATGGGAATGAGAAATCCAAAATTACTAAACTTGATTTCAAGGTGAAATATAGATAAAACCCTAGAGCATTCTCTCTTATTTTATCATTGTTCCATCACTTGTTCTTTTAGTGAGAATTTGTAAGAACAAATATTTATTTAGTCAGTATTTAGATCAAGTATTATACCAGCCACAGTACTACTATGCTTCATGATTTTGTTCATATATAACATTTAAAATGATGCAATAGTACTAATACAAATACAATTTGGACTAACTTCTGATCTAGAAATAGTTTTTTAACTGAGATGAAATTCAGTTTCTAGGTTTAAAATAACTTGTACATTTAATTTAATGAGAATTAAATGAAAAAAAAAATGTTTGAAATGTAAAAGTTTGTTTCAATTCATCCATGACCTGAAAAGTTAACAAAAAATGTTTAATTTAGAACATGATAGAAAATCCTCTTTATGTGGACTTTTTTATGGAGTGCATCTGAGGTCCATTACTTTCAGACCAAAGTTTGAATTACAAATAACTACTTTCTCCTAATGAATTGAAAGATTAAGACATAAAAAAAAACTAATGGAAACAACATGTCCATTGCATTAGGATTCAGCTTAATGAGGAAATATAATAATCATAGCAATGTTGAAAATTTGTTGATTTGCAACCATATTAAAACAAAAGAATAACAAGGACAGCATTAGCAATACATGCTAGACATATCAGCAACTGTTGCAAACAGAGTAAGAGTTGTGGATTCCATGACTTAATGAACCCTTTCTTGAAAAACACTCCAAAGCTAAAGAGAACAAATATAGCATAAAAGGGAAAAACACTTCTCCAAGAATCAAAGGAAGATTATAAAATAACCATTTGATCTTTTTAACACCTATAAGTTATCCCCAATTTGTTAGAAATTCATAAATGTAAATGTATTGTAGATTTAGAGTTGAAATTGTGGTAGCTCAACTATTTGAAAAAAAGGAAATATCTTGTTTTAGTGAAAAGAAAATGTATGTATACATAAATATTTCTTTCAAAATTATTTCAGATTCATATCAATTTACTTTTGGATAAAACTTGCATTTATACGAGGCATTCTATTTGGGACTAAAGAACAATTATTGTAGAACTTCTTTCCAAAAATTTATTATCAAAATATATGCATTTTCTCCACTTATTGACTACATACTTCTAAGCCAACTCATCAAATTAATGTTTTTTTTATTATTATTAAATGTAAATAATTGTTGTGTATTCTATTTTTTATTTAGGTAAAAGGGTGTTTGTGTAGGCAAAAATAAACCAATGTTCACTCTATTTAGTAGGCAAAATAAATGTTAATTGAAGAAATTTTCAAGCCATTATATGAGGGATCAAAAGCATTATGATAAGATATATATATATATATATATATATATATCTTATCTTCTCATCTATATTTTTCTATATTTGTGTAAAAATTGTGTACAATCCTAATTTATAAATTTACAAAAGGGTATATAGGAGCCAATTCAAGTAGTTTCAATGGTTAGTCTAATGCAAGAATAAGACTATCACCCTCTCTTATCAAGCTTATGTCTTCCACTTCAGCTCCATCTTCAGTCAAAATTTTAGTGGGAGAACAGTCAAACTTTTTAGCACCAAGATGTAGCAACGCTTGAAGAGAGTTTGGTAGAAATACAAGTTTCTTAGCATGTTCATCTTTTCCTTTACAACTAAGCATTACTCTAATTGGTAATTCACTCCTACTTGTTGATGTGGTGAAACTGCTTTGAGATGTAGGGGATTCAATTTTAGCTGAAAAAATAAACAAAATAATAAATCATTCACTTTTCTTAAATCAATTATAGATTAAATCCATTGTTGAATTACAAATTACTATCATATCTACAAAAGATTAGAGAAATTCAAAATTAGTTAATACATTTTTGGGATATATCTAAATTAATGTCATACAAAATTCACAAACTTATTAAGAAAGATAAGAAAATTTGATATTTTAAAATTTTACAAGATTTGACACAAATAATCAAAGTAATGAACAATAGTACCTCCTACGTCTATTCTTATATTGTCCTTGTAATATGTAGTGGAAGTTGATAAATCGTTGACTTAGTTCCTAAGTCTCGGGTTTGACTCACACGAGAGACAAAAACTCGCTATTTTTCATTGAAGAGAAAGGAAGCAAAAAGATCGTAAATAACAGTATTGGTCAGATATGTCAAACTGTTACAAAAAGTAGTACGATAGTCATACAACCTGACACTATTTAATTTTTTATATCATAAGCTTTTTATTGGATTTGAATTTATGCTATAAAAAATATTTTGATCGTTTCATTTTTTTCTTAAATCATTTGAATGTAATCCATATAAACTACTAAAATCATCAATTTATTCAAATTTTGAACTTGGAAGATAAAACAAAATATATTTACCTCTAGTAGCAGCTGACAATATTCCAAAGAATGAATTATGAAAAGGGTTACTCTTTCTTCTCTTATGATTATCCAACCATGTCAACTCTTGATTAGGTGGCAAGTTACCACTACCTTGAGGCATAGCTACCATAGAAGGTTCACTTTGACATTTTCCAATAAAACCCCCTCCATTATTATTATTATTTGGCATTGGAGGAATAACATATGACAAATTATCCTCATTTCCAAGTTTTTTAAAAATATTTTGTATCTCTTCATGACATTGATGTTCTGCATAAGCTCTTGGACTCCAACCCAAATCATCTTGTTTATCAATATCAGCACCTTGTTCTAAAAGGAACTTAACCATTTCAACATTTCCATCACAAACAGCAGCATGAAGTGCTGTGGTTCCTTTATTTGTGGGCTTATTGACATCACCACCACATTCAACAATACTTTGGAGTACTTTTATTTCATTTTTCTCAACAGCATAGCATGCAAAACGACCTACATCAGATGATGATATGTCTCCACCATTGTCCATAAGTAGTTTTGTTACTGATTCATGCTTACCCATAATTGATTCCCATAGTGGTATAATTCCATTTGAATCTGTTAAAAAATGTATAAGAATAATTATTAGAGACTATACAACATTGCTAGTCCAATTCTTTTATGAAAATAAGTTACTACTAATTAATAACACAAAAAGGGTATGCTTGATAAAATAACAATTCAACACTAATAATTCATCCTAATAACCAATTTATTATTATTTGTTTCAGGACCTCGGCCATGGATCGCAGAAGATAGCGGCTTGTTAAATTTTCGATATAATACAGTGTTATAATTGCTATTTGACAATATTTTGTACTAAATAATGTATTGCTGAACAATAGGGATTTCTTCAAATTCTGCTAAGCTACGGTGCTATAGCCATTATTTGACAACATTGTTTATGACATGAAACAAGTCTTAGGGCTAGTCAAAATCGAATTTGACAAAAGCATGTTAGATTCTTCTCAATGAGAATCAAATAATTGCACTTTCAAGAATAACATACGAACTTCCAGAAATTCTTTCCAACAAAGCAAGTTTTTCTTGCTTTCGATAGAATTCCTTTTAAAGTCTCTCAGTATCTAAAACAAACAGGTTAGTAGCCCATTTGTTTTAGCTTTTCGAGAGATCTTAAACAAAATTCTGGTGGCAGCAAAAAAATATTTATTTGGTAAAAATGTGCATAGGAAAAGCGTCTATTCCCCGTTTGCTTGAAATATTAAGTGTTACTTTAGAGTTTATTGTGTATGCAAACGACTCTTGATACAAAAATTAGGGCATGTTGTATAAATAGGAAGTATTATGATTCAGTAATTTATATTTGGAAATGGAAACTTTTAAAATTTGTCAAGTAACTGTCCAATGCTAAATGTCTTACACACACTTCTTTATGTGTGTTCATGTTTGAAAAGTAGTGATAAATAACATCATTTATAACACTACATGTTTTTACTTTTTAACAATGACTGAAATTACAAAAATCTCAAACTATACCTTGAATGTTGGGATCAGCACCAAATTCAAGAAGCAAAACCACACAATGATCATTTCCTTTAGAAGCTGCAATATGCTACAACATGTGAAAGTAGAGTCTGTAAATGTCTAGCATATAGTATGTAGAAAACTATATATGTTCACATTAGAGTAAATAGAATTCTAACCAATGGTGTCTTTCCAGTTTTACTATCTATTTCATTTGGATCTGAACCCTTCTTCAGCAATTGATGCAACAATATATCATCACTTTTGGAAGCTGCAAATATTAAACTTATAGGCAAATCCATTTTGCCTTTAGCCAACATTGTCTCTATGTCAGTCATTACTCCTACCATTATTGGATCATTTGATTTTTGCAAATGCTACAGAACAACAGAGTATAAAACATATCATAGATAATATAATCCTCCATATAAAACATACGATTCATTAGCCCTTTAAAGCATATCAATCATTTCTAGAACAATACAACTTAAAAAAGTTGAAAAATCTCAAATATGTTATATACCTGAATAAAATTGTTCATGATTATTGTTCCATCTCCAACATTGTTATGAACAAGGTTTAGAAATGTTGTTCGACTCAAACGCAAAATCTGGCTTAATCTCTTGGTACGAACAGTAAAAAGTTGTGGCCTATAACATAACACTCCCATTTCTCCAAAAACTCTTTCTGTATTTGATTCTGGAAGATACTGATATAATTGAAAACATGTTGTTAGTCATGGAAATGAGTTTTTTTTTCAAGATGTTAAATCTCATGATATCAAATAAAGGAATGCAGATGTAACTTGCCCTGTCTACTCCAGCCTTATGAAAGATAAAATCCTGTTGGTAACAAGAAATCAAAGTTAAAGTTTTTCATAATGGAGAAATGAAATTTGAGAAACTACATATTTCATATATACTTAAAATTTGTTAGTTACATTATCATTCTCTTTGGTTTCAATTGCGCAGCTTGCAATTTGTTTTTGATGACTAAAATCATCTGAACTTTGTTGCACAGATAAACTTAAATACAATCTGTGTAGACAATCTTCTTATCACTTTATTACAAATAAATGAAAATAAAGAGAGGGGTATAATAATATCTTACAGTAGCTCCAAAAATCAATATATAAAAATCTGTTGGGGTTTCATTCTGCAAGATCACTTCTTCTTTTGGAGGAAAATACTCAGCCTTAACCTCTGTCACCTTCAAATTTTGATATTTCAAACATAGGCAGATAAAATAATTCATTCATTCAAAACATTAAGAATAACAAGAAAGCAAACATGCAAAAAAAGTTAGAGACGTTGCATATACATAGCAGATAGAATAATATTTTACCAGTTGAAATAGTAGGTCATCCGACACACCACGAAACAAGTACACTTTTTTGATATGTTCGAAGAATCGATAGTGCGCAATGCTTGAGTGAATGGCTTTCGGAAGCGAATCAAGTATCTCTTGTTGCTCCAATCCTTGTAAATTTGTTATGTACTTCATATGAAAATGAGCAAATATCTGTTCTTGCAAACGAACCGGTAACCGATTCCTTTGAGCGAAATTTGATGCAGCTTGGACAGTATCTCGCTAATTCGCCAAAAAAAACAAAACACATTCAAAATTGATATTAATTCAGAATGTGGTAACTTAATTAAGTGCATGATATAATATATACTTACATATCTCTTAGTTTGATCTGTCCAATGAACAACCAAATTGGTCATGTTTCCTATAAGATATGCAGTGAGTCCAAAATTGAATAGCATATAGAAAATGTCAAATATCATTTCTCCAACATTTATAGGATGCAAATCTCCATAACCAACTGATGAAAGAGTCACTATGGCCCAATAAATTGATGTTACATAACCATCCCACAAACTTAGGTTGTCACCATCTGAGACAAGTGAAAGCCATGTAACTTTTTTATGGCCAGGTGCTTTAGCAAGAAAATAGAAAAAGCAAGCCGCGACATGCACCGAAAATAGTGTTACCTACACAAAAAGGCATCACACTTAATCTCATAATTCTTTCTGAGTAATGATAATCGCCAACGAAATAGTTGATTAAACAGTTCAATTACACATTTAGATCCGTGGTTAATCATGTTTTGTAGATAGTTAATAAGTTTCGACATCTGTTATATCCATTAACCATCTACTAAATGTAATTAAACATGTATTTGAAATTTTGAATTGTGTTAAATAATAAATGTATAAATAGAAAGTACTTACACATATAAGTTTTATACATCGCACAGTAAAGTAGTTAAATTTCCTATCCTTTTCTAACCTGACACAAGTAACAAAGAAGGAAAATAAGTAAATTAATCAAAACATTCTACTAAAACAAATTTAACATGATCCCTTTAGTAGGAAAACAAAAGTGCAGCCACTATTGAGAATAAGTAAATTTATGCAGAAAAGTTACAATGCACGAATATTTTGGTAGTTACCTTGCAAACATTTCACTAGCTCTACGAAGGCGCCAAATGCGACAAATAGTTAAGAAACCATATGCATTGAATGGAGGTGGCAATACAGCATGAATAAGCTCATAAGGAATGACAGATATCAAATCAAGTATGAACCAGGAATACAAATATCTGGTAGCAATTTTACTCGGCACGTCGACGAGTAGGCAACTTGATTTGTCAATGTAGGCAACAAAGAAGGTTATAATAATGTCAACCATAAACAATGCATTCACAATGTTGTCTATTATAGCAAGTACACCCTTTGGTTTCTCAAGAAACCCAAATTCAAAAGGACACACCCATGCTGTGTACAAAACCCATATCATCAAAAAGCTGCACCATTGTCTGCAATATCAATTATCACATATCATTATAATTCATTCTATACTTACTATATATATCATCGTCATCTTTGATATATTATAGAAAATTACCGTCAAATACAGCGGATGATGCACTTATAATTATCATCACAATGTGGTTGCGAATATATCCAAAACACCAATTTTTTAAAACCTTGTCATAATCTTAATTTATATCATGACATAAATTTAAATGTAAAAACAATATATTTACAAATGTGATATTTTTTAAAGAGTAAAAAAAAAATTGTTATTATTATTATTGTTATTATTATTATTACTGATTATTAATAAATCTTACCGATACGCATAGTTGTTTGGGGAGATGATGTGACCGCGAAGACGTTTCCGGCTGCCACTGATGGAGTTGGTGGCGCCGAGCGATGGAAGAATGATTCCGGTGAGACTATATTGGCTGGTACCAGCCTCTTCATTGTTTTGATTTTCTTTATAGTCGTGGTCATTGTGGTTGTCTTTGTCATTGTCATTGTCATCGTGACGACCACGAGACATTAAACCAAACATCTTCATCGTTGAAGGGATAAGGGGAGACACTACATGGATTAATGTGTTCTTACTCAACTCCTAATTTGTTCATGTTTTTTTTTTATATTGGGTGACATATTGGTAATAATAATGTTAACCATTGCAATTTAAAACTATTGTTTTTATTCTTGTATAAAAAAAACATATGTTGTTTGTGATTATGCCACTAGCTAGAATCGAAAAAACCATAGTATTGTGTTTGATGAATTTAAAGGATGTTTTGTTCGAAGGATGTTTGTGTTTGTCTTTTTTTGTGTTGTTGTTACTATTTTTAGTGACGGTGGTAGTCAATGCGTGTGATATTTAAATTTAAACTCCTTGCTTGTTTGCTGGGGCTCTTGCCATTTGGTATTTTGTACTCCCTCCCTATGACTCAATTGGGGTCACAATCATTCACACCATAACAATTTATTATATAATATATCAATAAAATCATTTGTTTATTCTATTAGCTAAACCATTTTGTATATATATTTGGAGTCAACTCAAATGAGGTGAACCCAATTCAAATCTCAATTGAGAGTTTTTTTTTTCATTAATCAATTTTATTTACATGGTAGATGTCAGTCAAAATATTGATCAAGAGATGTCTTTTACATTTGATTTTGACAATGCCTTAAACAAAATCATCTTTCAAGGAAGGAACCACTAGAAAAAAATTGATATATACAAAAAAAACTTATAAATGTTGTTGAAATTGGAGATCAATCGGTCATAAACTAAGAATGTTATTGATTTCTGTAAAACGCAAATTGTTCATGTTGTAAAATAAAACAGAGAATGATCAATTTGCAAAAACGGAGAACGTTCTCCGTTTTCTGACTAACAAATTTTAAGGCTTTCAATTCTAAAATGAACACATACAGTTATTAACCCAATTTAGAGATAAACTCTTACATTTGGGGGACTAAATTCAACTTGAATTATCACTTATAATGAGATAAAAATGATTACAATGTTTATGCACTTATGCTGCCAGTTTTGCACAGTTTGCAAAACTACACCCTTGCATTCTATTTTCTGAGTTCTATTAATGTCAGTCTTGCTTGTTTTGGCTTATATATAGTTTGTTTACAATTTAGGAGTAACAATCTAAAGTAGTTTCAACTAACTAACTGAAAATAACTACCCAAAACAAATTATATCTCAAAGGCTTCTTAATTGAGTACCACTTTTAATAATTCTCCACCTTGGTACCAAATGAGAAGCTTCATCTTGTGATTCTTTAAATCAGATCCTCTTAGTCCTTCATCTCAGTTTCTGGACTTGATTTTCAACATATCCAAATAGTGTTTGAATGAAACGCCCCGTTTCATTTAAATGAATTTATTTATTTATTTTAATATTAATATTATTATTAACACCAACTTCCCACCCCCACTTCCTTTTTCCATCCCATTTTTCTCTTCTTCTTCCCTCCCTCTCGGCTCCCTACATTTTCCACCATTTTTCATTTTCTTTTCTTTCATTCTTCTTCTTATTTCTCATTTAAAGCCACAATGAACCCATGAAAAGAGTATACATTCCCTAAGCAAGCTTCCTCATGATTTCTCAAGTTCTTGGATAAATTTTTTGGGGTTAGGGTTTGTGTTTTAAGGAAAGAAAAAGGGTACCCATCTCTTGAGAGTTGTTGATTGAAACTCTTTGAGGTAAGTACACAACTCTAATCCTAGTATGAATTCATAGAAAAATATAGATTTGAGTAAAAATCTTATTTTGTGCTTAGGGTATATTTAAATGATTTTTAGGCTTTCCTAGAGCTAGTTAAACCTTAGAATAATTTTTCTAAAGTCTTGGAATATTCTTGATGCTCAGATTTGTCCGCTGAGATCCTACCGGCAACTTTGAGAGTTGTTGGAGAGCAAAGTTAGACGATTCTTCATAGCTGTGAGTTGACAACGATCATCGTCATATATTTTATACTGCTATTATTATTATTATTATTATTTTACTTGTTTTCTATATTAAAGTATTTATTGAAAATTTTGGGAAACACAACCTTTGAATTTTATCTCAATTTCGTCAATTATTTGATTTAATGGTCTTTGCTATATAATATGTTAATTGTTGGATTTACGTATGAGTTAAAGTCTTTAAATATTTATTTGTTATGCGATTGAATATATTTTACACGAATTTCGATGAAATAATTTAAACGCGTATTTTGGAAAATCGTCGTTATATTATTAAATCGTTAACTGCGTTAGGTGCACCTAGTTACCTCGTTGTGATTAGGGAGGGTTACCCGTTAGATGGAGCCGCCCCTATGAGAAATATTGTCCGTAGGAGGAAAGGGCTATCAACGAGATGTAAGCTCCCTAGTTGATACGTGATGATGCGTTGCGAGAATTGAGAGGAGAGGGCCATCCGTTAGATGGAGCCACCCCTAAGGTTAAGGCCACCCTTAGGAGGAAAGGGCTACCAATGAGATAAAGCCGCCTCTTGATTCTAAAAATTTGTATTGTTACTTGTTTAATTTTCTGATGATTTTAAGGTTGTTGAATTGGATTTCGTTTTGTTATTCACTGGATTTTAATATTTTTGTCAAGCGATTAAACAATTACTCGTGCCTTTTGTGTTTCCCTTCCAATTGATGGTGGTTGTTGTCTCCTCACGAAGTCTTTGTGACTTACCCGTTATGTTGCTTATTTTTTTCAGATTCGCAAGCAGCTGAGTAGGAATCAGTTATTTGATTCAAGTCTCAACATACTTCCTTTTTGGTAGGCCTCTTTGATCGAGGACCATTTTTGTAACAGTTGTTGAGTCTATGTAATTTGCAGCTATTTTGGAGTTTAGAAAGTCTGTTTAGTTTGTTGGAAAGTGTATTACGGAACTTGATTATGCTATTTGAATTGTGACTGGATTGAGAATTTGACAGGGATTTCATAAATTTGGAAATGTTGAATTTACAAAGGAGACTCTGTCGAAATTTTGAGTAAAAGTATATGTATTTTTTTTTGAAATGGTTAGAGAACAGTTTAGTTATGTAATTGTTAAGTTAATTGATAGGCTTGCCAGGCTAGGAGTATAGCTTGTGCGCCGGTCACGATATTTAAATTTCGGGTCGTGACATTGAATTTACTAAATGTGACAAGTTTCGTAAACATGTCAGTTGGGTTGTCACTTGTGTGCACCTTTGCCACATTTATCTCACCCTTTTTCAATGACATGCCTGATGAAATAAAACTTGATGTGTATATGTTTCATTCTTTCATGATGCATTTGGTTTTTACTCAAATTAATGGCACTTTATTGGTCACAGTTTATGCAAAATCGGCTCTTGTTTAACACCAAGTTCAGTGATCAATCCTCTCAGCCAAATTCCTTCTTTCACAATTTTAGCAAGAGCAACATATTATGCTTTTGTTGTTGATAATGCCACTATGTGTTGTTAAACATTGTGAACACATATCTTGTAAGAGATCTTCTTCTATCTAAATCTCCAACAAAATTAGAGTTTACAAATCATTGGACTGGTTTTGATGGTTCTGAATTTTTGTTGTATTCCAAACACATGCTTTAAGTTCCCTTAAGGTACCTTAGAAGTCATTTGTTAGTTTGTCAATGGCTCATTCTTAGATTTCCTATAAACCTGCTTTTGGCACTTAGATTTCCTTTCTAATGTAGCTCTCTTGGGAAATTGTCAATTTTCCTTGCTTTTTAATTCTTATAATTTCCATTCCTATGATCCTCTTGGTTTGCCCCTAGTCCTTTATCTCAAATTCTTTCTTTAGCTGACCCTTTAATTTTTTTTATTTCTTTTATACTTTTAGATGTTATTAGCATGTCATCCACATATAGCAGCAAGTAAATATATGTTGTTGATGATACTTGTTTGTAATACACACAACTATCAAAATTACTTCTAGCATAACTTTGACTAAGCATGAATGAATCAAATCTCAAATATCATTGCCTTGATGATTGTTTTAGCTCATAGAGTGCTCTCTTTAGAAAGCAACCCCAATCCTTATTTCCATGAGTTCTAAAGCCATCTGGTTGTTGCATTAAGATTGTTTCATTCAGATCACCATGGAGAAATGTTGTTTTGACATCCATCTGCTCCAATTTCATGTCAAAGTGTGCTACCATGGCTAAAATTATCCTTATAGATGCATGCTTGACTACAATAGAAAATATTTCATTGTAGTCTACATCTTCCATTTGAGTGAATCCTTTTGCTACTAGCATTGCTTTGAATCTAAGTGGTTCAACTCATGGAATTCCCTCATTTCTCTTGAAAATCTACTTGTTGCCTATAATTTTGGAGTTGGTTGGCTTAGGTGTGAGCTCCCAAGTGTTGTTCTTCTCCAGTGGTTTTAGCTCCTCAGCCATAGTCAAAGTCTATTTGTCTTTGTCTTGAGACCTGATAGTTTCATTGTAGTTCTTAGGATCTTCATGTTTGATATCTTCAGCAACATGTAATGTATGGATGATCATGTCTACATAACCATATCTTTGAGTGGGTTTTGATGTCCTTATTTCTTTATCCCTGATGAGGTTATAATCATCTAATTCCTGCTTTGGAAACATAACATGTTCTGCTAGGTTTGCATCAATCTTGTCTTGTTGAGCCTGTTGTATGTTGTTGTTCCAAGAATGTTCTCCATTTCGCTCTAGCTTTCTCCACCTCAAGATCAAATCTCTTATCTTCAATTTGATGTGAGCTTTTATTTGTAGGATTGTTTACAAACTTATATAGCTCAACCTCATGAAACTTAACATCCCTGCTAATGATACACTTCCTACTTTCAGGACACCATATCATATAACCTTTTACACCAGTTGGATATCCAACAAAGTATCTTTCTTGGTTCGAGGGGTTAGCTTCCCTTCATTTACATGGCAGTATGCAACACATTCAAATATTTTTAGATTATTGTAGTTTGCAGCATGCCCGATCCACAACTCTTGAGGGGTTTTGAGTTAAATTGTAGTAAAAGAACTCAAATTTATCAAATAACAAGTTGTATGGACAACTTCTCCCAAAAAATGTGCAGACATCCCTGCATTTGACATGATGTTTCTCATTCTTTCAAGTAAGGTTATATTCATCATTTCAGCTAATCCATTTTGTTGAGGTGTGCTCCTTACAATCCCATGACTGTTCACACCATGAGTTTTGCAAAAACTAGTGAATTCCTCACTACAAAATTCAAGACCATTATTTATCCTTAGAGTTTTAATCCTTTTGTCAGTCCTATTTTCAACCATAGACTTCCAATCGTTAAAGATTTTAAAGGCTTCATCCTTACTTTTGAACAAGTAAATATATACTTTTCTACTATAATCATCAAGAAATACAATAAAAATACGTGTTACCTCCATGTGAAGCAATCTTTGCAGGGCCCCATAGATCATTGTGAACATATTTCATAATTCCTTTTGAGCAATATTTTCTTGTAGAGAACTTAACCATATGCATCTTTTCATACACATAATGCTCACAAAATTCAAGATCATTGATCTTGTCCCCACCTAGCATGTCTTGTGTGTCCAGAACTTGCATTCCCTTTAGGCTAACATGTCTCAACCTTTGATGTCACAAGTTGGCTTTGCTTGATGCTTGAAGAGCCACTACTGCCATTCTTGTCACTACTTGACCATTGAAAAGGTAGATATCATGACCCCTTGTTCCCTTAATGATTACCATTGATCCTTTTATGATTTTTAGAGTGTCTTTCTTTGCTTTGTATTAACATCCAGCTTCTTTCAGTATTCCTAAAGAAATTAAGTTCCTCTTTAGCTCTGGAACATGTCTTACCTTTAACAAAATCTTCATGGTTCCACCTTCCAACTCCAGCTTGATTGAACCAATTCCAACTACCTTGCAGGCTGGGCATTATTTCTTGAAGTGCCCATTTGTCTTGCATATGAAATATTTCATTTTAGTCTTGTCCTTCTCTTTATTCTTGAACTTGTTGTTGTATTTTTTATTTTTCTTCCCTGCCTTGGCCTTGACAAACAATCACTCACCACTAATTTCTTTTCTCCCATCTGACTTCCTCTTCAATTCTTTGGAGATTAGTGCAGCTTGTACTTCTTCTAATGACATAATCTCGACCATAAAGAAGTGTATCACACATATTTTCAAGAGAGCTTGGTAATGAATTTATCAACAATAGTGTTTGATCCTCATCATCCAATTTTACATCAATATTTTCAAGATCTAATACAATCTTATTAATCTCATCCATATGATCTTCAATTGACCTCTCAGGTTGCATCTTGAAAGTATATATATTTTGCTTTAAGTATAAATGGTTTGCTAATGATTTTGTCATGTATAAAGATTCTAATTTGAGTCAAATACCTTCTAGAGAGGTCTCATTTGACACTTCCCTCAGAACCTTGTCTCCAAGACTCAAAATTAGAGCACTATGAACCTTGTTCATGATATCCTTCTTCTTCTTTTTCTGGTAGTGTGGATGCCATGTCTTTCTTTCCTCCCAGTGCTTCTGCCTGAAAATGATTACAATGTTTATGCACTTATGCTGTCAGTTTTTATAGTTTGCAAAACTGCAGCCTTGCATTCTATTTTATGAGTTCTATTAATGTCAGTCTTACTTGCTTTGGCTTATATACAATTTATGAGTAACAAACTAAAGTAGTTACAACTAACTAACAGAAACTACGTATCGAAAATAGATTTTATCTCAAAGGTATCTTAATTGAGTACCACTTTTAACAATAATAAAATGTGAGCGAACACCTCGATTATAAATATATAAAATTTAGTTTCACCGAAAAATATTAATATTGTTAGACTAAATATCATGTCCTGAGTTCAAATCTAAAATTTCCAAACGTGTACGGATTTATTTATCATTTTATTAAAAAAAAAACATCGATTACAAACTAGACTAACTTATTTTTTTTATCTAAACATTCAATTAATCATTTTGTAAAGAAAAAGTATTTAGACAATTAATCAATGGTAAAAAAGGATTGAAGTATTTGTATCAAAATATTTTTTTAGTGAATTGATTTTATTTAAAAGAAATTGGTGGATTAAATGACAAGTCGTTAGAAGGGATGTAGATTTTTTATTTTATGAAAAAAGTTAATTAGAATGGTCACTTTAAACAAAATATACCAAAATGACCTATTTTTTGACATTAGTAAAAAGTCGCATTTTGGGATGCGATGATGCGAAGAACTAATTTTTTTTTCTAGTAAGAGGTTGGATTCTGTTCTGCAGATACTAGCAATTTAATTCTATTTTGTTAACAATTTTTTTCTTCTTTTTTTGAATCAAATAAATAAAAGAAAATATTAATAATAATAAAATTATATTAATAAAAAAATATTAAAATGAAGAAACAATATATATCCAAATTAAAAAAAATTTACCATAAATTAAAAAAAAAATATACATCAAATTTAAATTAATAATTTTCATCTAAATATCCTATCTAATAAATGAAGGTGCTATGTTTAAATTAATTTATATTTTTTTTATTGTGGCATATTTTGTGTGATTATTTTATTGTTATTATAATATAAAATGTTATTTATTATTTATTAAATTAGAATAAAAATAGAAAGAAAAAATTGTTAATAAAACAAAATTGTTTTATTTTTTATTTATTTATTTGATTTTGTTAATATAATTTTATTTTTTAAAATAATTTAGTTATTTTTTATTAATTAAATTAATATTTTTTCTAAATTTTTTAAAATTAAAATGAAAAATATATAAATTATCAAAGGTTAAAATGAAAAATATATATTTATATACAGGAGATGCGACCTACAAAATATATAAATTATCAAAAGTGTAAAATAATATATATATATATATATATATATATTTATAGACATTTTTATTTTTAAAAAAAGAGGATATTTAAGTTAAAAATCCAAGGGATGTGGCAATCAACACAAACAAAATTAGTCGTCGTAGACCGAGAGAACTTAGGGCGAAACGAAAAATAAAAAAAGCACACATAATTCATTCCTTCGATTATTCCAGAAACTGCAACGAGCGAGAGAGAACAATGGCGTCCTTGCTTCAAGCGATTGTAGATCCAAAGAAGAACTGGTTCGCTGCTCAACACATGAAAGCCGTTTCCAATCGCCTTCGCAAATACGGTTAGTTCATTTCTTTCGATCTTTGAAACCCTAATTTAATTGCCGAACTCGTTTTCGATTTTTACTAATTTGTAAAATTGTATTATCTTTTTTTAATTAGGTCTCCGATACGACGATCTGTACGATCCTTTATACGATGTGGATATTAAGGAGGCTTTGAATCGCCTTCCCAAGGAGGTTGTGGATGCACGCCACGCGCGTCTTAAGCGTGCTATTGACCTTTCCTTGAAGCATGAGTATCTCCCTGAGGATCTTCAGGTTAGTTAGTTAGTTTGTTTTTTCGTTGCTGTTGTAAAATTTCAATTACAATTTACAAGCAAAATGGAGTTGAATACTGTGTTAAGTTTTGATAAATTTATTTAAAATCCTTGTGGATGTGTTTATATTGATTGATAGAAATGGATGAAATTGAATCAAATAACGATTCTGGTTTCATAGTTTTAGATTGTTTAAATTGAGATTGAAAATTACAGAATGTTTTCTGGTGGAATGCATCTCTTTGTATCTAAGGTGTTATATTGTTTAGAATTGTGGTTAAATGAACTGACGCAGTCTCAATTGTAGTTGAAAAATTGATGGGGCGGTCCTGGACATTTTTTAACTTCAAACTCAGTTATGTCATTAAAAAATCGATTCGACTTTCCCTAATTCAAAAGTGTAAGATGTAATTTGTTTATATTTTTGCTGCATTTTATTGTAAATTATCCAAACAGTAGATGACGATTTATTCTAGTTCATTGTGGATATCCAGACCATTCAAATTTTACAGAATGTTCAGTGAACTCTCTGTGTTTTTTCTTTATTATACTTTGATTTGATATTTTTGAATTGTCTATGTGAAAATATCAAAGAAGATCTAATGTTTGATATTTGCTTGTGTGTAGAGTCTTGATTACTCTAACCATAAACTTCAAATTTTGAGCACTCGAATTCTCTGTTTTTGATTTTTTTTACAGGCAATGCAAACACCGTTCAGGGGCTACCTTCAGGAGATGCTGAACTTTGTAAGTGCTTTCATGATATAAGTAACTAATTATGTGGTGGTGGTGGGGTGTGTGTGTTTTATTATAATATATTTCATGGAGGTTGATTTCGTACTTACCAATTGTCCAGTTTTTCGGTAACCTTTTTTTAGGACTAAACTTGACAATGTGAATTGATGTCAGTTCCTTTACTTTCACTAGTAGGCTACAGTTAGTTAATGTCTTGACTGTCTTCTACTCCCTTGAACACGATCCTAACCTCAAAATGCTTTGCTGAGATTGCTAGAACTCTTGTTGTCAATGAAATCATTTAGTAAAATAGTAGTATGGTTGATGAGTTTCTTTCTGTTTTCTTTTTATTTAAGAAACATGAAATCTTATATGTTTCAAATTTCAATTCATTTTTGCAGCTCCTTTTTGTTAGCAGTGTTGTCAAATATACTTATGTTGTCATTGGTTCCTATACAAAATCTTGAAAATATGAAACAAATGTAAAACAAGGCAATTTGTAATTCAATTGGCCACAGTAGATGGGAGTACACAAGGTAAATGACCCATGGGTCCCACGTACAGCCCTTCACATGTAGACGGCACCAACAAAAAAATCTTCAAATTTCGCCTCTAGTCTTGAAGCTTGACATCTATTTCCATCTCTTGCCATCTATCTATCTATCCTTGATCAAAAGGTGTTATTTCGATGTTTGTAGTTTGAGAGTCCCATAGAAACCACTCCTAGTTGAAAACCCTTGGTCATTGCTTCCAAATTAACACACTCTCACAGGATCATGGCTCTTTATTTAACATGTTAACGAATAGGGTATTTTTTGTCATTTATATATAATATACATCCTCTCCTTTTCTACTCAACTAAATGAAAGAAGAGAAAATTTAAACTTTTCTTTCTTTCCCTATTTCTTCATCCAGACAAATAAAAAATCACCTCATTTTCTCTTCTCTCCATTTTCTCTCATTGTTTTTTCTTCCATTTTCATCTATCATTCAGAGGAAATGCAAGAAACAGTATACCAAAGAATTTAGCTTTAGTTTGAAGTATTATAAAATCAATCTGTTGCTGCTGATCCTTCCTGCTTGTCAGGTTTTATTTTTTATTGCAAGAGCTTATTACTTTCAAAAATTGAAAGCACATAAGAATTTCTCACCTTTGATTGTTTTGAGTGGTGTAAGACTTGCAAGAATTTTATGTACATGTAGCAAAAAGTGTTCATTTTGATAAAATCAATAGCTAGAAGTGATACTAAATGCTTTCCAACTCACAATTTTCAGGTGAAGAGGGAAAAAGCAGAGCGTGAAGCATTGGGAGCTTTGCCCCTATATCAACGAACCTTCCCATAAGTGCTTTAAGTATTACATGAAGCTATTTTGATTGGAATTGGATGCTGATTTGTATAATTTTGCGGTAGAATGTTTTCGTTGAAGAAGAAATCTTCGACAGCTTTGATGAAACCTTATATGGATCACATTTTTTTTAATGCTATAAACTTACCTCGAGCATTTTCTAATAAATGGCAACAATAAACTAATTTGCCTTTATAATTTATGGCTCGCATATTCTTTTGGTCCTTCTTTATTGAAATCATCGCTTGTTTGTAGACTTGTTTGTTGTATTTTTTTCCCAGACCTCGGGGTCTGACTTGCCTTAAATGATTGAGCTATATTTCTTCAGAAAACTTGGAATTTTTTCTTAAACTAATACACTCTTAATTTATATATTATTATCAATTTACTTTTTTATTAAACCAACCTACTTTTTAAAAATTTATTTTTTCTTACTAGTCAACTATATGTATATTTTTTAAAATCTTGATTCTTGACTTATGTGCAAGTATTAAAAGCATAATTATGCTGTGTGATCTTAAAAATAAACCTAGGAGTATTTAACTGGTGAATAGTCAAAAGTTATTTGCTTTTAATATAAAATTTTTACATTTATATTTTTATCCGTGTCATGAGGGCATTCGATGGTATGACCTAATATAACTGGTTGTGATCAATTATGCTTTTAATAAAAATTTTCGAAACAACCAATTTAAATATTCTGAAAAATTTAATTTATGTTCCTCGGTAATGTATCATATTAGAAAAATTTATTTTTAAATTTTCAAAAAATTTAGAGGTTTCAAGTTTTCTATAACAAGTTTTGTATCAAAAAATTTGCAAATACAAGTTTTTTGATACATATTGTTTTTTTTTATTTTTAATATTTTTAAAGTTTTAGAAAATTTGAGTTTTA
>JBBPBT010001185.1:2820142-2841410 GCA_037974875.1 Cicer bijugum
TAATTGAATTTGAGATACAATTTTGTATTGTTATTTATTCGATTGACTACTGATTTTATATTATTTTAAAATCTAACAAACGAACTATTTCTTTTATAATATTAATTTTATATATCAATCATAAATTAACTAATCCGTGCAAATAATATCTTAAAATTTAAACTATTCAAAATAATTTAAATAAATCTATATGAACTAAACAAAATTGTAATTGGACCATTGAACTTGTCAATAGTTTCTAATTAAGTCTCAAAATTTTAAAAAATTTATCTGATTTTATAAACTTTTAAATATTTATAATCAAGTCTCTGAATTTTTACTCAATTATAAAAAGTAATTAAAGTTTAAGGACGTAAATGCAAACTATTCAAAAGTTGAAGGACACAATTAAAAGATTTTTAGTTCATAAAGCTAATTGTATATTCTTTAAAAATTCAAATATCTAATTAAAAAAAATTATTCAAAAGTTTTATTTAAAAATCCTCATTCAATACAAGAGGTAATTAAACCCTTAATTTGAATTTTCAATTAATTGTATATATGTAAACCGTGTAATTCCCCGTAATGTTGTCAATATACTTGCATTTGCTCTTTGAGAACATCAAATTGAGGATGAAAGCACAACCACTTTCAAATGTGAAAACGTCCACTCGTTTGTTATGAAGAACATACACCAAAAAAACCATAAAAACAAAATCCAGATGTCCTCTAATTATAGGGAGGTGTCCTTGAAGCAGTGGCTATACAGTCCACCTTGTTCCTTTTTGCGGCTTCTTTCCCAACCCCACTTTTCCTACCTTCCTCGTGATAGGTTTGTTCCTTTCGTACTATTTTAACATGCAAATGTTTTTGTCTTCAATGTACATTTAATGATTTCATCGGTAAGTATCTTTGTTCTTCCCATTGGTTGGTTTTTCTTTCACTCTTTACTTTGCTGCATAATTCAATTTAGCTTCTATACCTATTCATTATAAACTTAAAATACACCATTTAGTTTATTGTTTAATGAATTAAATATTTCTATAAAATTATGATATTTTAAATATAGTTATTTTTTTTAAAATTATTTATTTTATAGAGACGAAAAGTATCAATTTTTTGAAAAAATAATTTAAAATAGAAATTAAAAGTTAATAGTTTTTTAAAAAAAATTAGAAAGTTGAGTTTTTTTTAATAGAAACTAAAAACTTATTTAATTCTTGTTTAATAATGACCCTTTTTAGCTCAAACCATTTAATCGGTTGTTTAAGCGAATTTGACTTGAAAAATTTATCATCGATACATGCTCTGAGGCCTTCTAAAAATCTGAAATATCTTTATTAGAAGGACATTTTTAGATAATATTTTATGAAAAGCACACTTGTGATATGTATGAATTTAACATTAAGCTTCATCTCTTCTTCCTCATTTAGTTTTTTCTCACCTCACACTCCAAAAATCTCAAAATCAATCTTAAAAATCTTATTTAGAAATTAAGTTTCCACCAAAAACGCCTTAAAAACATCAATTTTCACTCATTTATTAGTCCTAATCAAGAGGTAAGGGTTGATTTCCCTTCATTCTCATTTTCAATTCGCGTTTTTTTTTTCTTGGTGTTGGAGGCCAACCAAAAGGATCATTGTGGTAGGTTAGTTTCTATTTTTTGTTTGATTGTTTAGGTTTAGAGTTTGCATTAGTTAGGTTTAATTGTTTTAGTTTTCATTTGTTTGTTTTAGTGACGAAGATATCAAAATATTACTCAATTTAGATTTGGTAGGTCAACACAACACATATCTGTTCGTAGAGAGCGTGAGACGAAATCAGGTCAAAGTTATTAATCATAACCACAAGAAGAAAATGTGCAGACTGAAATTCCATTACTAGTTGAAATCATTTTTCAATTTTGTGGTGCTCTAAAATGCATCAAACATATAAAAAAAATATAATGTATCTATAGAGGTTCCAAATGAAACTAGTTTTTGACGTATAACAGTCACTAGTGTGTTAGATATTGGTCACACGAGCTATAAGAACATTGATCGCGACATATAGTTATCAATAGTTATCATTTGCAAAGAAGTGCAATACGGACACTAGCACCCTCCATCTCCTAGTTGGTGAGATGATAATGATTTTGGATGATTTATCATGTCTACTACATTTGTCCACCCACAATCGTTTGTTGTCACATACTATGTTGGTGAAACTTGAGGCGATAGAGTGGTTGGAGGATATGCTTAGAACTTACCCAAAGACAACTAAAGATGAATGTGAAATCATTAGAGGCATTCATGTAAGATTCAACTAACTGAAATCAAAGTACCACAATCATATGAATGCTTCATATGTTAATCAATATGACCATCAACTTAGAGATCATCACATGGAAAACACTATTTTTACTAATAAGAATGTGTCATATGTATGTTGTATACCTATAGTACTTCAAAGTCATCTCTTTAGTGAACTAGTATATGTGGGGTGTTTACCCTTGCTTTCATGTACAATTAGTTAGTCAATGTGAGGATATTTTAAGACAGGAGTTAAATGGTTACATATTCCTCCTTTAGATAACATTTTTAATTTAATCAATTGTTTAATGAATTAGAATATTATATATAATACATATTTCTTTACTAAATAACATATATTTCTTTTTACATACATGTATTTTGCAACTTTTTCATACCATTTCTCCTCTAATCTTTGAAGTGGAATACAACGACTCAATTTCAAGTGCATAATTTTTTATTCTGATGAGGGGTTATCCAACGGTAGACGAGTATTGTGATCGATCAAACTGTTAGCAAAAGATTACTTGTCCTCTCCCTTTGATCATAAGTCATACACGTATGCTAAGGATATATGATACTTCTTCTAATAGATTAGGTACAACTCCCTTACAATTTACCAACACTTGTCAGAGCGCATGATTAGGAAGTTCGGATATGTCTAAATCATCTCAAGGGATCCAATCATATAAGCTCCTCATACCTTGACGCATACAGATGAGGATCATACATATCTTGACTACGACTTACATTTGATATCAGGAAAAAAAATGTGGGATGCTAGCATGGTCCATATGTGGGGTACCGTAAATAGATACATGTCATGATATTTTTGGATGTCACGTCCATATGGATCAAACATTAATGTTAACTTTGTTGAAAGTATCGCATTTGATGAGATATGATTTGAAAATATGTTTATAAGTAAGATGGGATTCTTACGTTATGTGTTGTTTTTGTAAGAATATAGTTATATACGCAATATAAAAGCCAAATATGAAATCATGACCTTCATCATAAAATTTTATTCTATATGATTGAGTTTGACTCATTCCAAATCATAAGAAGCCTACACAACAATTTTTATATAACCATGATAGTTTATGCAACAACTAAATGATGAATATAACGATAATGAAGAGAAATAATGTTAGGGTTGGGTCAAGGCCCAACCACTTTGGGCTTCATCCCAATGGTTCACTTAGCGCGTGATGAATCCATCAACGAACACGCGTTTTATTCTTTGACAGCACTCGATGTCTAGTCGAGACTCAAAGGTTGTTTCGTTGATCACGAAATACATTAATGTTCAACCACTTAACAAAATTCACTTCGATTCTCTTGAATGGTTATTCTATAAAAGGATTTTTACACCTAGGAGAAATGTATACATATTTGTAATGACCTTTAAGTAACCTCAATCACTCATTGACTTTAGTGTCTGTGTGCTTGCATATACAACATTCCCGATAAAGAAGTTTGTGTTGTGTCATGTGTTGCATCTAAACTACTTCGATTAGTGTACGACATCCATCTAGAATAATTGGCATCCCTAGTTGAAATCAAACTACAAGAGTTTAAGTTACACACATTGGTGAAGCTTTGTTATGACATATAGAGGTCATGGCCACCCCAAAGTCCCTAACATTTTTTTAAAAAAATAACTTATAAAATAATTACAAAAATACTAATTGAAAAAATACATTATATCTTTCAACTTAAATATCAATTGTATGTATTTTGAGATTTATCTAAAAAAAAAATCAAACCAATAATATTATACACTAAAAAGTTTATCTGAAATCAATTAAATTGATTTTATTATTTTTCAATTGTTTGTGTTTAAACTAAACCAAGTCAAATAAATTCAACCACTATTATTTAAAATTGACCACTAATATTGAATAAAATCATTAGACTATATTAATAATATTATCTTATATATTTTGTATTTAAATACTTGTAATAATTTACATGTTATTTTTCTTATTGTATGTTATATACTCCTATCATAAAAAAGAGATTACGTAATTGTTTTAATAGTATAAAAAAATTTGTATTTGAAAAAAATTAGATTGTTAAAATAAATATCTTAATTTTTATTAATTTAGAACCAAATAAAATTATGTTAATATTCATTAGTTTGATTTGAATTTTGTGAAAACAATTTTAAAAACTCAACCAAGATGACTATTTTTTAATATTTTTTTTCTCATCAAATATACAAATCAAACGAACATATTACACCCATAATTTGGTATTTGTTGAATTTGTGCAACTTTTAAGTCTAATTTCCTCTCTTTTTTACGCGGTGTTTGTAAATTTTCTTTGTTTATATTACAAATTTGCAATCTAAAATTCTAGTATACAATAAAATACTATAACTAATTTATTAATTAAAATTTTAAAAAATTAACCTGACTTATTTATTCAAGCTACGACCGATTACACACAAGAACTAACATACCATTTAACCCTTAAGTCTTGACTGTGAGTCTGTGAGCTATTATTTTTGTATGCAAAAATACTTTCACATAATTTTAGAAAAGGCTAAGAATAATAGTTTATAAAAATATATAATTCTCAATTTACCAAAGCTCCTTCTTTACAAATGACAATATTATAAAAACTTGGACGAGAGCTAATCAATTCAGACAATATCTAAAAAATGTGCCCTAGAGTTGAGTTGAAAAACAAAATAGTTAAACTTAAATATTTTATCAAAGAAGAATCGTGAGACAAATCTGTCGATGAATAAAGTTGAAGATAATTATTCAATGAATGGCATATTTGATATTTAGTTGAAATACAAGTATGTTTTCGTAACAAAGCATGCATATAAGGGCCATGCCCTTCCCGTACCCTGCCACATTGCTAAGCCCTTTTCAACTTATATTTAATTTAATTCTCTAGCATTCCCTCCCTTATCTTCTTCTTCTTCTTCCAAATCTTGAAGAGTTTCACACCTCATTCAACATGAAGGAAGGGTTCTTCTTTCTCTCCTTGCTCTTTTGTGCCACCGTTCATGTCTCCCTCTCCTTTAACGACGGTACGTTACATTCCTATCTATGCACACATTCACTCATAAACAAATATTTTATTTATTAATATTGTCTTAAAAAATATTGGTTAAAATCATAATATTTTGTTATTTACTATATTATTAATTTTGTTCGTTAATTAGCTAGTACTGAAAAACGCTGTCAATTAGTTAATCGATGTACAATAGGTGATTGGATAAATGTGTAATTAATTTTATTAAAAATAAATCCACTGTTTGGAATTAAAGTAATTATTGATTAAAACTTACTTAACTAGTAACTGAACCTTATATTACTGATCCATTTTTTATGATTTATTTGAGTTGATTTAAAAAAAAATTAGAGATTAAATTTATATTTTGATATTTTAAAAAATTAATAAATAATATAATATTATATAGTCATTTAGTACATTGTTATTTTAAATTTTTAATATATTAAATATATATATTAAAATATAAATTTAATTTTTTAAAATTTTATCTTCAAAATTCAACTCGATACTCGAGAAGGTTAAAAAAAAAACTAAAGCATCCATGTACACACATGTAGCACATTTGTTTGTAGGCACTTGGCATTTAAAAACAGCTCAATATTCATCATATTTCCTCTGTTCCACTAGATTAGTTCTCTTTACAAAATATTATTTTGTGTAATCGTATATGTTGCGGTTAATGTAGTGTTTAATAAATCGGTAAAATAAAATAAAAAAATGGTAATTTTGTGGCCCGCGTGTTAGGCTATGAATAAAGCAGTCGCAGGATGGTCTGAAAAATCACATGGGAGTGTATGGTGACTGGGGTAGTTAATGAGTGGATAATTAGATAGGTGACTGAGGTGATGCATACCACCACGTGACCTATCACTATTTTTTCACTCCCCATTTTTTATGCATTTCACTGCTACCTATAACATACACGAACAAACAAAAATCACCGTCAATAATTAAATCATTATAATGCTAGTATACTATATTTATAGTTTATTTTAATACTACCATTTTTATGTAACAAATTTCATCGATATTCGCATTAACCTACTCTAGCATTATCATACATGGTTGTCGGGTTTATGGACAAAATCTCCTTTTCCAAATAGTAGACACCAAGACTATTATATATGCAGCCCTATTATTTATGATGTGATATTTTATTAATGTTTTAATTTGAAAAAAAATAAATAAAACAGGACTAGTGGCAAATGGGAATTTCGAATTGGGACCAAAAGCATCAGATCTAAAAGGCACAGTAGTAACCGGGGGTAAAACCGCGATTCCGGAATGGGAAATATCAGGGTTCGTTGAGTACATAAAATCAGGTCAAAAACAAGGTGACATGTTACTAGTTGTACCCGAAGGTGCATATGCTGTTAGATTAGGAAATGAAGCATCAATTAAACAAAGAATAAAAGTGATTAAAGGAATGCATTATTCAATTACTTTTATGGTGGCACGCACGTGTGCACAAGAAGAAAGAATTAATATATCCGTCGCACCTGATTTTGGGATTATTCCTATACAAACATTGTATACAAGTACTGGTTGGGATCCAATTGGTTATGGTTTTAAAGCTGAATATGATGTCGTTGAAATGGTTATTCATAATCCTGGTGTTGAGGAAGATCCTGCTTGTGGACCTCTTATTGATTCTGTTGCTCTACGAACTCTTTACCCTCCTAAAGCTACTAATAGTAAGTTCAACTTTTCTTTTATTATATATATTGCTTTATTATATGCTGTGCCTTATATATTTTTTTATAAAAATAATAATAAACCACAATACAACAAGATCAATATAATTTAACTAGTCTTTTGATCCATTGCCAAATCGTCACTGAGACAGCTGTTTGATTTGATGCAACACTCCTTATTAAGATGATCACAAATACATAGTTCATACTCAAAAAAGTACATAAGATCAAACATTACCAAAACAATATTTCTTTTTTAAAAAGACATAGCTGGATTAATACCTATAAAGGCAGCTGCTTAAATACTCTCTCCATCTCGGAATTAAACTGTCTTCAAATAATTATCTTTTTTTGCAACTACTTTATTTAATTAATATTGTTTATTATTTTTAAAATATTATATTTCACTTTATAGTAATAAGATATTTATATTTTTAAGTTTTAATTTTACTGAAAAACATTTCTATTATTAGGTTGAATATTTTGTTTTGAATTTGATTTCAAAATTTTATAATTGAATAAGTTAATTATTACGATATTTATATATTTTTTAAGAAAAAATAAAAATAAAAATAAAAAATTTATTGATTTGTCTATGTAAATGTGAGACAATAAAACCAAATGGACGTGACTATGTTTCGATATTAATATATACGGGCCAGAGTAAGTAGGTAGGACGTTACGATCATATACTAATGAAATGCAATTAAGCTTACTCTTCCTATAAAAAAAATTCTTGGAACTACTGCTACAAAATAGCTGCATAAAACAGTTGTTTTCTTCCTATAAAGTGATCGATGTTTGACATTAGAATAGAATAGTTGTTTTCTTGCCACTTTATTGCATGTGTTGTGTGATAGCGATGAAAAGGGATTTTTCATGTAGTATCCATTCCCTTCAAAATAGAAAGAAAAAAAAGGTGTCAAGTTTTGATTCTGAGAATGAAAACTTATCTATTTCGATGAATGATTAATTAAGATTTTGTTATTTGTTAAAATAGTAAAATAGTTTGGTCTAAATGAACATATTATTACACTTGTGGACAGAAAACATATTAAAGAATGGTGGATTTGAAGAAGGGCCATATATATTCCCCAACACATCATATGGAGTAATAATCCCACCGAACATAGAAGATAACCACTCACCACTCCCAGGTTGGATGGTAGAATCCTTAAAAGCAGTAAAGTACCTAGACTCATCCCATTTCTCTGTCCCAGAAGGAACAAGAGCAATTGAGCTAGTGGCAGGTAAAGAAAGTGCAATTGCACAAGTAACTAGAACAATTCCTGGCAAAACCTATGTTCTCTCATTTTCAGTTGGAGATGCAAGTAATTCATGTGAAGGGTCTATGATTGTTGAAGCATTTGCTGGTAGAGACACAGTTAAAGTTCCTTATCAATCCAAAGGTAAAGGTGGATTCAAACGTGCGGTTCTTAAGTTTGTGGCTGTTGGCTCAAGAACAAGGATTATGTTTTTAAGCACTTTTTATAGTATGAGAAGTGATGATCTTTCTTCTCTTTGTGGGCCTGTTATTGATGATGTTAAGTTGCTTAGCCTGCGTAAACCATAAATGGGCTCATATTCTTGGGCCTGTTTTATGTATGGATTATTATTACTATTAGGCCTATCATGGGATGAGGCCATATTATGTACGATGAGCCTTTGATTAGTTTTTATATACATATAATTGTTAGGAGAATAAATAATGTTTGTTTTTCTCCTTTATTGAAATTAAGCCGTGGTGAGAGGTGCTATGTATGATTTTAATTTTAATTAAAAATATGTGTATATCAAATGATGCTAGTGGCTATTGACATATATAAATCTTGTCATGTATTCTGCAGTAATAAATTATGGAAATGAAATATAGATTGTTCATCTATTTGTTTTTTGAAAATATTATTATTTTTATCTGTGTTATATAGATGAAAGTTTAATTTTGACTACTTGTCACTTGTTGATGATAAGAAGGTAATAAAATTTTAAGTAAGACGTTTTTTTTATAATTAAATTTTAAAAATAGATTAATGTGATTTATTTTTTATTTCATGTAAAATTCTTCTCTCTGCAGAACTTGCTGGTTGTTTATTACTTTGGTGTTTCTTTTAAAGGTTGCATGACTCCTTTTGCCACTAACGAATTATTACTCATTAGATAAAGAACTTAGTTGCTATATTAGATATATACATTATTTCTGCAAAGAATTTTAAATAATTATAATAACCATTAGATCATTAAAATATCTATTTTTAATCATAATTATAATAATATTTTAACAAAAAAACTATTCAAAAGATTATTTATAAGTTATAACTGGTCGTTGATAATACTTTCAAATAATTTATCCGAAATAGTATATTATTATTGTAAAAATTTGCACTATGTCAAATAATCTTAATTATCACATTATTAAAAATATTTAATTTTAATTATAATTCTTTTTTAATAATTGTACAACTTTTTTTTGGAATTAATGCTCCAATTTTTCCTTAAAATAATTTTAATTAATTAAAAAATTATTCCAGTCAGAATTAAATTGAGTTATACCAAGGATTTGTTCTAAACTAAAAGGTAATAACCACATTTCTTAATTCACTCGTATATGATTCGTACAATATAAAAATTAATCTATGTTTTTTAGTGACGAATATATATTTTTTTAATTGCAGTACAAATTTAAGAAAGTAACTTGCAAGTGTAGAGGAGTGAGGATAGTGAAGTAACTTCACGATCCAGTATGAACTAGAAGAATCTCATTTATATATATCTAAGCTTTGATTATTCGTTTCATTTTTCATTTTTCATTTCATTCTCGTTACTTTTGTGGTTCAGGTAACCTCTACTCTCTTCTCATCTCTTCCCCAAAAACGCATGTCGTTTCTACAATTCTCTTTCATCAATTCACATAACCTACTCAATACACCATTATTTTTCTCGTATTCTACATACTACCCTGCGTTTCATGCACAACTAGGGTTTTAGGTTTGCAACTCATGTTCCACGCATTTACTCTGTTTCTGTTTCAATGCTTTTTACTCCAATTTTGTTTCATTTTTATACTGTATGATTTGCTTTTGCATCTCGCTGTCGCTGATCTGATTTTCTTCACACTCAATTAAAGATTATTGTTGAATTGCCCGAAACGGTTATAGGGCGAAATTTTCTGCTTAAAACTCGTTGCACGTGTGTTGTTGGTTATTTGGTTTATTCCTTTTTGTTAGTTTAGGGTATTTGAATTGAACACTGTAACTGTTAGTGTCTCAACGATGGAGTAAAAAATTGTGGATGTATAGTAGTACATTGATATGAGCGTGCTGAAAAGTAGTTGCATGTTATATTTGTGTTTCTGAGTTGATTTTAGAGAATAAGGATGCACTGCCAGGGTAAAAGTGTAAATGTTGGTGTAAAACTTTTTTTTTTACATTGACCACCAATATTAACTCTTCAAGACAACAAAAAAATAGATAATCGCTTTTGATTTCAAAACTGCACAACATGTGGCTGATTGAATGATCATGATTGGACAACTTACAGTGTTGGTGTATCTCATTTAATCTCTTGATTTTATCCCATTTTGTTAGTTTAGGGTATTTGAATTTAGCATTGTTAGTGCCTTATACTAGCAATTGATGGTGATTGAAATACGAGGCAGTTTGTAATTTGCTTCTGCATTTATTTTGGGTATGGTTGAACTTAATTTCCTGGTATCTTGTTTCAGTAAGGCCAATTTTAGTTATAACTTGTGAAGTCAACTTGAATTCAGGTAGGCTATGCTAAACTTTTGTTTTAGAAGCTTCAAATTGAAGCTGGAGTAGGATAGCTCAGTATTGTGACTAAAATTGGTGTTTTCTTGCTTGTTGATGAATTATTGCTTCAGATCAATTAATTGTTTTGTTTATGAAATTATCACTTTTTAATTTTAGATTGGTGGTTGATTTGGTTTAGATTTTGATTATTAAGATACATTATGGCAAAGAAGAAGAACCCCATGGTTTTTATGGATGTGTCTATAGATGGGGATCCTGCTGAAAGGATGGTTTTTGAGGTACTTTTTCATATTTATTTATTTGATGATATCCACACAAATTACAATAACTTTGCAATACTCACTTTCAATCTAATGGGTGGTTGTTTGTCCTCTCAGCTTTTCTATGATGTTGCTCCAAAGACTGCTGAAAACTTTCGTGCACTGTGTACCGGTAATAATACATTCGATTTGCATGGAAATTTCTTCAGTTATAAAACATGTTTGTTGGACTTAGACACTTCCCTTTTCCTTGCAAAACTTCCCCATACCATCCACTATCAACTGAAAGTTTTGGACAAGTGAATATCTTTTGGTTCTTTGAAAAATGGATTGGGCATGGAAAATTAGAACATAGTAATTAACCGTCTTCTAATTGACAAATAACTGATTTACCTTTCCTTTTTCTTTTGAAATCTGTCATTTTAAATTCAGGAGAAAAGGGAGTCAGTTCTAATACTGGAAAATCACTGCATTACAAGGGTTCTTTCTTCCATCAGATTGTAAAAGGATCCATTGTGAAGGTATGTTTTTACTTTTATGCACATCTAAATTGTTCTTTGGCAGTTCCCATACAGTCTTCTGTCTTTTTTTGTGGTTAAAAATGGCTTAGTAGTGGTCCCTCTTTTTGTCAGTTTCCCTTGTTTATTCTGTAGGATACAGCGCTGATGGTCACGACTGCTTTTCTTGTGATATAGTTTTAAGGTTGTACTTATGAAGTTATTCATACTCATAATTCTAATAAGCCTCTCAATGACCAGACTCTTTTGTATGTATTATGATAATTTGATTGTGTGTATTAATGTTTGGTTTCCCTTTGGCAGGGTGGTGATTTTATCAATCGAAATGGTAAGTCTTCTTTGATTCTTTGCCTCATATATGAATTATTTCTCCACCTCTTGAAGGTTGCAATTTGATAAAACATATGTAGTTACTTCATGTTTTATCATTTGACCATTCAGTTGTCCGGGTTGCAAGCCTTGTTCCATTTTCATGTTTCCTGTCACAATGGTAATTTCTTTTTTATTCAATTAGGAAACTAAGAAAGTTCCCTTTGAATGAATACGGATTGGCTTATCATTTTGAGGGGGTACTAAAGCGCTTTCATTTTCTAACCTGCATTAACTTCTGGATATTGCTATACAGCCTATACTGTGACTGACTATAATTAATTTTAAATTAAAACCATGCCAGCATTGGCTTTTATCTGCATGCAAATTTCTTCATCTTCTCTCTTCTTTTAGTTGTGCTAAAATCATCTTAATGTTATGGTTGTTAACTTTCTTCTTTACCAAATTATCATCTCAAACCAATGTAATGTAAAAGGTGTCCTGAATAATCACACTTCTCATCTCTTAGTGACAGTTAGCATGTTGTGAAACCTCATGATAGTCATCTCTTATCCTCTGCATGCATCCCAAATGCAGCCTGTATTGTACATTACACTAACTCCTGCATCATTTTCCTGTGTGTTTTGCAGGGACTGGTGGAGAAAGCATATATCCCAAGTTTCCAGGTTAGAATGCCAAGTTGTGGTCTTGAACTCGTATTCCCCAGCTTGGGTTCTTTTGAGTTTTAACTCAGCTTATTTAGTTCTTAAAATTCCACCTGTGACTTATTTCTTCAGATGAGTCTCCTAGACTAAAGCATGATTCTCCAGGCCTTCTATCCATGGCAGTTGCTGATCGCGACACTCTTGGTTCTCATTTTAAAATCACTTTGAAAGCTGATCACCATCTTGATAGGTTTGCTTATTTGTTTTATTGCCAGTGCCATTTAGTTTAGTACTTTGATACCATTCGGATGAGGATAAGGACAACTTATTAGAGCTTATCTGCTATTAATTATCTTGAAGCATTTTAGTACTGTTTGGATGAAATGATTATAGAAGCTTTTGAAAGTTGAAACCCATGGAAGATGTTTTTGGCTTATTTGTGTAAGTTAAAACTAAAGCTTATGAAAAATAAGCCTTCCTAAAATTTATAAACAGCTTAGGAAGTAGCTATTTTTATAATAATTTGACTATAGTGAACATAAAGAAATGTCAAAGTTCTGTTTTTGATTGCTTTTTGAAATTTTGAAACATACATTCAAATTCCGATTGGCTTATTTTTAATGATGCCTATTTTTCTTGCATTGGGTTGGAGAATGTAAATTTCCTGATGGAGTCATCATTTTGGCTTATGGAACTAAACTTGCTTATCTGTTCAGTTTTGGGGTCATTTTGCAGGAAGAATGTAGTGTTTGGCAAGCTTGTGCAAGGGTATGATATATTGAAGAAAATGGAAGATGTGGGTGATGAAGAAGGGCTCCCAACTGTTACTGTTAAAATAATTAATTGTGGTGAACATAATGAGGGTGAGAATTCCTTAGCTCGGATGAGAGATTACTAAATTCTGCCCTTAATGTCAGTGATGATAGATAAATCCATAATCAACTGCTGAACATTTCATTTTTAAACTTTGAAATGCCATTGCATAATGTGTTGTAGTGTTTATTTTCCCTCTTCAAGGTCGACGCGTCTGTCCAGGCTGATAGTGCCATTTTTAGATGTATTTGGTCTGTTTATTTGAATCTTCATATTTTTTAATTTAGATGGAAAGAAGACACACAAGTCGATAATTGGATCTTCTGAAGCCAATAGTCATGAAGCGCGAAGGAAGGGAAAGCATAAAAAATCTTCAGGAGACAGAAGGAAAAAGAGAAAATATTACTCAACAGAATCAGATAGTTCTTCAGATTCTGACATGGAATCTTCAGAAAGTGATAGTGACTCTGACTCAGATGTGTCCTCCTCATCTTACACAAGTTCCTCCAGTGATGACAGGCGAAGGAAAAGAAAGAGATCTAGGAAAGATAAACATAGACCTGGAAAAAGAAGAGATAAACATCAAGAAAAGAGGCGAAGGAAACAAGATAAGAGATCGAAGCGTAAATCAAGAAGGTATTAAATCTGATTTAAACATTAAGTTATGATCTGTAGTTATAAAATTAGTCATAGTTGTTTGTGAATTATAATAATATCATGCATATCTTGTGCTCTCATATTGGCCGTGGTTCTTTTTTTTCCCTATTAGTATGTGAATAGTTGACCTAAATATTGTGTGCTGCTGCCTGCTGTTTATTTATATGAATATCATACTTGTTAACCTATCACATGACTTTAGCTGTGCATCCATTGCTCTCAATGAGAAAAAAAAATTATTTCAACGAACAATTCTACTTTGTTTAACAATTTTGAATGTTGTCTCTGAAAATTTGTTGCTTGGTGTTAGGGAATCAGGCAGTCATGCTGATGCAGATGATGGAAGTAAGAGTAACAACAGCTCTGATGGCAAAAATCTTGATTCTCAAGGGAAAATTCAGAAGCATAGAGATCATTCTCAGAGAAATGGTAATTTTGAAGTCCTTCAATTTTTGTTGATTGCATGTGAAAGCCAAATCCTAAAATGTTTGTTGATTGCATGATAAACATAGACCTGAAGAATTATTTTATCTTTTGTCTCCAACAAAGCCAAATCCTAAAATGTAAGCTACATGTTGCAAGGGTTTTTTGGGGGTGGGCTGAGTAATTTATGATTTTGTCCTAGTTCTAATTTGCATCTTACATCGAATTGTGGCCTGAGACAATCTAGGACTAACTGGGGGGTTTTGATTTTTAATCACCTAACCTTGCATCTTCTCTTGATTATAAATTTATACTGGTACTGATTGTTAGTTAGTAATGACAGCATCTAGTTTGCCTTTGAGTTAGAATTATACTCCTTCCACTCACTATTATAAGCAAGAAAGTGGCCTAAAATCTTGGTAAATATTATAAGCAAAAGTTAACTACTTTTGACTCATTTCTAATATGCCCTTACTTCAATAAAAAAATATTTAATGTTGGTAGTTGAGTGTGTAACATTCAAAGAAACAATTTAGTAAATTTGGAAAATGTTTTACATGAAATCTAGAAAATTGATTACACCTAACTAATTTTCTTAATAACTGTGAAGTAGCTATTTTTGCTTATAATAGTGACCGGAGGAGTATAAAGCAATTGCTCTTTGCACGAGAAAAATGTCATTCGCTGGTCTTTTTTGTTTGTTGTGTAAACCACTAAAATTAAGTTTCAACAAATTTGTAGCTTCATACCATGGTATTTAATAGATATTTTTAATTTAGTTTTCATTCTCTGGGTAGCATGTGTGATGCCTTCGCTTCATTTTTCTCTTTTAGCTGAAGTCCAGTCCTCATTTTTGGAGAAAGAATTACCTCCTATGAATCATAAAAAGAGGGAGGGTGTGGGCATGCTAGAGGAAGAAGGATTCCCAAAGCAAAATGGAGCACAGCATACCAATGGTGTTGGGGCCAAATATAGATCTGACAGAAGTGAAGAGAGGCAGCCTGACGTGGTGGATGATCATCCAGGAAAATCTAGGTCTACTTTCCAATCTTGTCAAACCTCAGTTATTTCTTATGCTTACCATTTCTTCCAGATCTGGTATTTTTATTAAAAGTTGATGAGCAGGAGTCGAAGCATGAGTCCTAAGCGAAGCGTGAGTAAGAGTATGAGTATTAGTCCCAAGAGTGGGAGCAAAATCCAAAACATTGGTCCAAAAGGGAGGTTGAGCAGAAGTCCAAGTGGTAGTAAAAGCCCTCGTGCTCCATTACGGAAGAGTTTGAGCCGGAGTCCTGTTAGAAGACTAAGCCGGAGTCTAAACAGAAGCATCAGCAGAAGCCCCATGAGAGGGAGGAAGGGGAGAAGTATCAGTAGAAGCCCTATGAGAATTTACACTCATAAAAGTGTCAGCAAGAGCCCTGTGAGAGGTCATGACCGCAGAAGTTTTAGTAAGAGCCCTGCCAGATCTGTTTCTCGAAGCCGTAGGAGCAGGAGTTCTCCTAGAGTATCATCACGAAGAACAGTCAGTAGGAGCCCTGTGAGAAGAGTGTCAAGAAAGAGCATAAGCAGGAGTCCAGTTGGATTATCTGCCAGAAGCCTCAGCAGAAGTTCTGGTAGAGTCCCTTTGAGAAGCATTAGCCGAAGTCCCATCAGAATGGCAAGCAGAGGAAATCTCCGCAGTTATTCAAGGAGTCTTAGCCCTGTTCGCAGGTCAAGGACACCTCGGGGAAGGAGTCTTTCAAGGAGTGTGTCACCTGATGCTTCACCAAAACGTATCAGGAGGGGAAGAGGTTTCAGTGAGCGATATTCTTATGCTAGAAGGTATAGAACCCCTTCTCAGTCTCCTGTGAGGTACCGCTACAATGGAAGGAGTGACCGGGACAGGTAAACTGCTTAAGTAGTGTGTAGTTTCTAATTTCTTATTAGTCATTTTGACAATATTGAGAATATGAGTGTTAAATGTCATAATTTTTTACACTCTCTGCTCTCAGATATTCAGGTTACAGAAGGTATTCCCCTAGGCGTTTTAGGAGCCCACCGTCACGGAGAAGAACTCCACTAAGGTTGTTTCTCAAACTTATAAAATGTTCACATTTTTATAAAAAAAATCAAGGGTAAAACTCTTGCTTTTGCGAGCATGATTTATTTCTCTTCGTTATTTGATTCATTGTTGAGGTAATCAATAATGATTGCATCAAGCCTGTGGAGTAGATTGCACATGATTATTTGAAAACATGTATGTAGGTACCGAAGTAGGAGAAGCAGGACACCATCTGTATCACGCAGCCCACCTTACCGTGCTAGACGGTATAGCCCATCCCGTAGCCCAGTTCGCAATCGTTCTCTTCTTCCTCGTGTGAATAGGCGCTTGTCATCATCCCCTAGCCGAAGTCCATCTCGATCCAAGTCTTCTATTGAATCACAATCTCCAAGAAAAGCAAGCAGAGATAACAGGTCAAGGTCTTCGTCTAGAAGCTCAGATGGAAAGAAAGGTCTGGTCTCTTATGAAGATGGCTCTCCTGATTCAAGCCCAAGGTGAAATACCAAATTCAAGAACGATCAGTTAAACAGTCACCTTAAATGAACTGGAGGCATTGATTGTTTAAAGCCAAAGGTGAAATATCAAATTGCTGGAATTAGTGAATCTTATATATTCTTCATAAACCAAGGTTATGAACTTTTTTTCACTCGTTGGGAATTGAAATGGCATGTTGAAAGATAATAGACACCTAGAATAAGTTGTGGAGTTTTAGTTGGGTTGTGGAGTGTTTGGGGTTTATCCGATATTGCTCCTAGTTATTAGTAGCATGAGTTTAATTGATGGAGATTTGGCCTATCCGTTATGGTGAGGGCATGCGAATTAATCCTAATACAGGTGTGTGAAAATGTTGGTTTTTATTTCTATATTTGAAACGTTTAATTATTTTGGGTATTTTGTTCCCTATACCCACCCTGGTTTAATGGCGTGTCCTTTTGTGGTTGGTTTGACGGAATTCTGGTTGGCTAGGAATTAAAATATTATAGTACAAAAAAGTATTTACTTAAACCTCAATATTTTAGATAAATAATTAAAAGTTAATCTTTGTGTATGAAAGGTGTAGCAAAAGGTAAAGGTAATTAAGGTAGAACTTTCAATTGTCGTAAAATTTAGAAAATCTAGAGAGTTCTTGGAAAATAATTTGCCTTTTTTTTGTGTTGACAAAGGGAGTCAAGATACTCAATGAAAACTATAAACCTCTTGGGAAACGAATAGCAAATTCAAACAAAGTCTCTCAACAGAGCAACAACAAAGAAAAACTAGAGTAAAATTATAAAGTATAGTGTCCATCTGCCTCTCGTGTTTGTCCATTTGTCTTCAATACACTATTGATAGCAACGAAAATCGGATAAAAAGTCAGAAAAATGAGCAAACATGTAGAGTTGGATAATCTATCACTAAACATCTAAGTTTCATATTTCGATTTAGAGGTTTCTATCATGCACCCTCAGAAAAATTTAACACATTTTTTTCACCTCATCTTTTGAAATTTTACAAAATTTTCTCTTACATTCGAAAATATCCAAATATTCGAAATAGAAAAGTATCATTCGAAAATTTGAAATGAAATTTTTTTTAGAAATTGTCAACTTTCGAATGTTTTGAAATTTTCAAAATGAAAATTTTCATATTGTTCAAACTTTTGAAGTTATCATATGTTCTAAATGAAGTTTTTTTTAAAAATTGTTGAAACTTTTGAACTTTTTAAAATTTTTGAAATAATATTTTCAGATATTGTTGAAACTTTTGAATGTTTTAAAAAAATTTGAAATGAAAGTTTCAAACTTTTGAACATTTAGAAATCTTCGAAATAAAAATTTTCATATTTTTTCGAGCTTCCGAGGATTTTGAAATGGAATCTTCGCATAAATTTCAAAACTTTAGAATTGTTAGAAACTTTTGAAATTAATAATTTACTAAAGATTTGGTCTGGATCTAAGCGTTTTTAATTCTTGATATAAACTTTTTATTTATATAAACTTTTCATTCTTTAATTTTGAAAGATTTACTGTTGTTGAGACAAAATCTCAATTTAATGTTTTGATGAAAACAAACAAAAAGTTAATTGAGAATTCTAATTATGATTCTAAGTGTTTTGATATTTAACATGTGCATTTGAGTGTGTTAAAACAAGATAGGTATCAAACATCACAAATCAGATCAAAGGAAACAGTCCTGAGATTGATCTTTAAACAATCTGGAAAACGAAAGATTGATAAAGACAAAGATTGATCTTTATCTTCTGCTAAGAAACAAAGAACAATCTTTGCAAGGATAAACAGTTTCCATATAAAAGGATCAATCCTGAAAACCATATTCATCTTATATTCTCATAAAGGATCAGCAAAAGATCAATCCAAGTCACACTCATTCTAGAATTTGAAGAATCAAGACATGCTTCAATAAAGGTATAATACAAAGATCATTCTTCATATAAAGCAAGTGCAAGTACAAGGCTACAAGTAGTAAAGTACACTACTGATTTGAACTATTCTAAAGCCTGCACACATGACAGAAAAGCATGTACTCAAGGCTGACATACTGACACAAATCATAGAGTACAATGCTGTTTCATCACAAACCCAAAGATCAATCCTGGATCGATCTTTTGATGCAGCAGATCAATCTTAAGTTATGGCAGATTTTCCAACAGCTCTTTCATGACAGCTGGTCATTTTCCAACGACCATATTAGCTGTCCTAAGCCTTCTTAGAGTCTATAAATGCAGCTGCAAGTTGAAGAACAAAACACAACAATCAACACCAAGCAAAAGATCAATCTTTTCAATCATACTCAAGTGTCTCAATCCATTTTCTTATAGCTTAATGTTTTGTTTTAATTTTTGTGTTGTAATGATTCACCACAGAGGTCCATCCACATAATTTATTTCTCAAACAAGTATTGAGTAAATATCTAGATTCTAAATAGTCTCAAATCCTCCACTTTGTAACTCAAGATTGTTTTGTCAAATCTTGAGTAAGTTGCAAAAATCCTTTCACGTTTGAAAGACAGCTTGTTAAAGTCTTTCCAAACAGTAAGGTAGAACTGAAATCCTTTCTAGGTAGAAGGGTAGGAATTGTGTAAAGATCAAGATTGATCCATGAAAATCAAGAACGATCTTGGTTTGAACACTTAGTGAAAAGTCTCACAGTTGTGAGGACTGGACATAACCCGGATTGGGTGAACCAGGATATATCCTTGTGTGATCTCTCTATCTCTATCTCTATTTATTTTATGTTTTACAATCAGATTTTATTTTGGTAAAATTGATCTTGTTGTTTTAATGATTGATCTTCTGCAAACTTAAGATTGATCTTCTACAAATTAAAGATTGATCTTCATCACTGTAAAGATCAATCTTAACCTGAGATCTTATTTTTAAAGCAGATTTTTTTAAAAAGGGACAATTATAATTCAAACCCCCCTTCCTTATAATTGATATTTCTACTTCAATTGGCATCGGAGCTTGGTCTCAAAAGTTCAACACCTAACAAGTGTTAGAGAAAATATCTAAAAAAAATGTCAAAAGATATGTACATTGCTGAAGGAGGGTCATCATATAGACCACCTTACTTTGGTGGCATAGACTACTATTTCTAGAAAAGAAAAATGCAGCTGTTTTTGAAATCTCAAGATACAGGAATGTGACACATCATTACAGATGGAGATTTCGTTCCAAGAGTCGACCAAAATGATTCAACCTCTGCTGAAAAAAAAGAAGCAGATTGGACAGCAGAAGAAAAATCTAAGGTACTCCTAAATTCTAAAGCTCAATTATTCTTATCGTGTGCTTTGAGCAGAGAAGAATGCGAAAGAGTTGATGAATGCAAAACTGCTAAAGAAGTATGGGACACATTACAAACTCATCACGAAGGAACAAGCCATGTAAAAGAAAAAAGGATTGATATAGGCATAAGAAAGTTTGAACTCTTTGAAATGAATGAAGGAGAAACCATTGATGAGATGTACTCAAGATTCACAACCATTGTAAATGAAATGTGCTCTTTAGGGAAAGCATACTCAGTACAAGACAGAGTCAGAAAGATCATGAGATGTCTTCCAATAATATGGAGACCAATGGTGACGGTCATAAGTCAGGCCAAGAATCTTGACGTACTCGGACTGGAGGAACTAATTGGAACATTACGTGCACATGAAGTGGTGCTACAAGAAGACAAACCAATCAAAAAGGTCAAAGCAATAGCTTTGAAAGCATCTCAAGAAGTTCACCATTACAAACAGATGAGGACTTAGAAGAAATCGAACAAGAAGATGTTGATAAAGAGATAGTTCGTCTTACAAGAAAGATACAAAGAATGTTGATAAGAAGGGATAAAATCAAAAAGGGATTTCCAGATAAAAAGGAATTCAAAATTGAAATAGATAAAAGCAAAATCATTTGATTTGGGTGCAACAAAAAAGGACATTACAAAACTGAACGTCCATTAAACAAAAAGGTGCCAAAGAATTTTCCCTTCAAAAAGAAGTCAATGATGGCAACCTGGGATGATTATGATGAATCAGAAACAGATGAACCTGAAGAAGAAAACCTGTGTTTCGTGGCAAACATTGAAGATACGGAGGTAATAAATTCTGAACCATATCTTATATTCAAACAAATGGAAATCGAATTTGATAATTTGTTAAATGATTCAAACTTTCTCATTAAAAAATGTAGTTCTTTTAAAGAAAGATTTCACAAAGAAAAAGAAGAGAAAGAAAATATTCAGGCCATGAATGATAAACTTAAAGAAATCATTCAAAATCTGAAGGATTCCAAATTTACAAATCTGGAAACAAAAAAAAAAAAAAAAAAAA
>JBBPBT010001185.1:2841628-2861344 GCA_037974875.1 Cicer bijugum
GGAAACAAAAAAAAAAAAAAACAGAAAGCCAAGATCGATCTTTACAGATAAAGAACGATCTTCTCAAGGCTGAAGTTGAAACTCTTAAAAATGATTTGAAAATTTTTATTAAGGCAACTGAGACATTTCAGAAAATCATGGGATCTCAAGTAGGGATTTTTGATAAAGCTAGGCTCGGTTTTGACAAAACTCAAAAAACTAAAATGTATGAAACTTTCTTTGTTCCTGAATTGAGAGAAGAAAAATGCAAAATCAAATGTTCATATTGTAACAAAATTGGACATTTAGAATTTGCATGTTACTTTATAAAAAGGGATATAAAAAACAAGAATAGAAGAAATCTCAAAACAGAAAATCCTTTGACAGTAAAAGAAATTTTTTATGAGAAACTAAAATAACGATCTTTAGATCAATCTGAAGGCTTATTAGAAACAACTAACATTCAGTCTTTTAAACCAGTTTCAAAAAGAGATTCTTCTCAGTCTAAGATTGATCATTCTGAGAAATCATTTAACAATATAAAACCATATTTCAAGGCTAACTCCCAAGGACCCAAACAAATATGGGTACCAAAATCATTACTAACTTGTGATGCAGGAACATCATCCAATAATCAAGAAAGAATATTGATACATAGACAAGGCATGCTCAATACACATGAATGGAAAAGTATGATGCCTCATCTCATTACAAAAATTTGGAGTGTCTTTAACCCTTTGAAACATTAACAAATCAAAGGTACATGTATCATCTTATTTCGCTTCCATGTATGCGCTTATTATCATGTTCAAAATTAAAATGTTGTCTCTTGTGAAAGATGACAAAGAGCATAGTGACATTTTCCTTGTATTCTGATTTTTTTTAAAAAAGGGATATTAATTCTATAATATTCAGGGGGAGTTTTCAAAAAATGTTATTTTTCTTAAAACTAGAGTCTATTCATTGTTTTTTTATCCTTTGTATTCCCCAACCTTTTTGTGTTGACAAAGGGGGAGAATTATTTTAAATTTTATGTTTAGATTTTATGTTGGTTCAAAAATCAGAAGCATATTTTGAGGGGGGAGCTTTTAAAGCTCTCTACGATTAAAATTAGAATCAAAATTAAAATTTAAATTAACATGTTTGTCATCATCAAAAAGGGGGAGATTGTTGAGACAAAATCTCAATTTAATGTTTTGATGAAAACAAACAAAAAGTTAATTAAGAATTCTAATTATGATTCTAAGTATTTTGGTATTTAACATGTGCATTTGAGTGTGTTAAAACAAGATAGGTATCAAACATCAAAAATGAGATCAAAGGAAACAGTCCTAAAGATTGATCTTTAAACAGTCTGGAAAACGAAAGATTGATCTTTTAAAGACAAAGATTAATCTTTATCTTCTGCTAAGAAACAAAGAACAATCTTTGCAAGGATAAACAGTTTCCATATAAAAGGATCAATCCTGGAAATCATATTCATCTTATATTCTCATAAAGGATCAACAAAAGATCAATCCAAGTCACACTCATTCTAGAATTTGAAGAATCAAGACATGCTTCAATAAAGGCATAATACAAAGATCATTCTTCATATAAAGCAAGTGAAAGTACAAGGCTACAAGTAGTACAGTACACTACTGATTTGAACTATTCTAAAGCCTGCACACATGACAGAAAAGCATGTACTCAAGGCTGACATACTGACACAAATCATAGAGTACAATGTTGTTTCATCACAAACCAAAAGATCAATCTTGGATCGATCTTTTGATGCAGCAGATCAATCTTAAGTTATGACGGATTTTCCAACAGCTCTTTCATGACAGCTGGTCCTTTTCCAACGACCATATTAGCTGTCCTAAGCCTTCTTAGAGTCTATAAATGCAACTGCAAGTTGAAGAACAAAACACAACAATCAGCACCAAGCAAAAGATCAATCTTTTCAATCATACTCAAGTGTCTCAATCCCTTTTCTTATAGCTTGCTTTTTTGTTTTAATTTTTATGTTGTAATCATTCACAATAGAGGTCCATCCACAAAATATATTTCTCAAACAAATGTTGAGTAAATATCTAGATTCTAAATAGTCTCAAATCCTCCACTTTGTAACTAAAGATTGTTTTGTCAAATCTTGAGTAAGTTGCAAAAATCCTTTCACGTTTGAAAGACAGCTTGTTAAAGTCTTTCCAAACAGTAAGGTAGAACTGAAATCTTTTTTAGATAGAAGGGTAGGAATTGTGTAAAGATCAATATTGATCCATGAAAGCCAAGAACGATCTTGGTTTGAACACTTAGTGAAAAATCTCACGGTTGTGAGGACTGGACGTAACTCGGATTGGGTGAACCAGGATATATTCTTGTGTGATCTCTCTATCTCTATCTCTATTTATTTTATGTTTTACCATCAGATTTCATTTTGGTAAAATTGATCTTGCTGTTTTAAAGATTGATCTTCTGCAAACTTAAGATTGATCTTCTACAAAGTAAAGATTGATCTTCATCACTGTAAAGATCGATCTTAACTTGAGATCTTATTTTTAAAGCAGATTTTTTTAAAAAGGGACAATTATAATTCAAATCCCCCTTCCTTATAATTGATATTTCTACTTCAACTATTTCGAACATTTCAATGTTTCGAAAGTTGACAAAATTTAGAAATTAACATTTCGAAAGTTTTGTATTAATAAAAACTTTTGAAAATCTGAAGAAAAAAAACCTATTTCGAAAATTTCAGTTTGAAATCAAGAAAAATTATTTATTTTTTATATTTCAAAAATTTATAAACTTTCGAATGGTGAGGTAATTTCTGTAAAGTTTTGAAAGAAGAATGAAAAAATGAGTACTAATTTTTCCGTAGGGTTTTAAAAATAGTAAAAATAGAGCAAAAATGTAAGTACAAATGAGATGGGGTGGAAGATTAAGGTGTGGGAAGTATAGTAGAAACATTTTTGCTTTGCTATGCAAAAAACATCCAAGTCACTCTCTCTTAGAACTCTCAATAACTAACCCATGATATATTTATCCCATAGTCCACAACACATCAACAATAGTAGAATAGTGCTCAAGATTGCAAGTGATACAGGAATATTCATCTATACACCCTCACATCTAAATTTGTAGCTCTCTCAATTAAATCAACGTGTAAAAATAAAAAGAAAAAGAATGTGGGTAGTGGTCGACAAAAAAAATCTGTCTCTTTGAGGAGCCTATGCTCTGAAATTGTTGATGTAATTTCCTTTCATATGTCAACGAAATAACCAATTTGTTTTCAATAGTTTACTCTGCTCTATCAATTGATCCGAGCTGCCATTGTTGATGCCACCAAAAATCCCTATTGGAGTATATGCGACAATTGCTATCAGTGCGCAGCAAAACAACTCAAGAGAGTCGTTATCTTGGGAGAACAGAGATTAAGGAATAACTCTCACGCTATTGTGTTTAAACATTTGGGTTTGACGGTACTATTAGAAATTCATTGCAAAGCCACTCAGATATCAACCTTGAGAGGATAGGGCTTTATTTCAAGACAGGGGTAACAATAAGGTTCGCATGGGTTTAACCTAGTGGGAGGGGATGTGTTATGGGGCTTGGGTCATGATGGAGAGTCTATGAGTGATAGTTAACTGTCACTTTTGGGAAGTTATGTTATTTTCTTTTAAGTGTGTGTTTGCTGTTCAGTTGGATATATTAATGTTTGTAACCGTTTGATTGGCAAAAAGAGATATTTCTCTCTTTCGGGAGCATATGCTCTAGAACTGTTGATGTAATTTCCTTTCATATTTCAATAAAATAATCAATTTCATTCTATTAGTTTATTCTGCTCTATCAACAAGCAAAAGCTTCGATGAAAGAGTCATTTTCATCACAAATAATGCCTCCATAGCAAACAGTATCAATATTTATCTTAGCCTATTTCTCTGAGGTGGAGTCCGTTGAATGTGGCTTGAGTTGGTGGTACATGGTACATTAGATACTTATTAGGTGCATTAGATAGTAATGTTCCAACTCAAGCTCTAGGTCTTATGGTGTATCACATTCATCAAAACACTACACAAATATGTGTAAACATCACTGGTTTTAATATGGCAAGTATAACATACAGACATTTTATATTACAAAATATTATATTATTTGATATGTCTACCAACTCAATTGGTAAGAGAATGTGTAGTAATATTTGATGTGTTGGAATACAATTTTAAACCCACAATATTTGTTTTCTTCGCACTTAATGTGTGTAAATTTTACTGTTAAACTCTTAAAAAATAGCATTTAAACTCAGTATGGGCTTTAGAAATAGTGGGCAATGGAAATATTTTTATGATAAAAATAGTATGTTAGATGTTTACAAGGAATATCCAAAGTCATGACTATCTTTTGTAGTTTTGGGGGAAGATATTGGAGACTTTTTTAAGATAAAAGTAGTATGCTAGATGTTTATAATGACTTTTTTATTACTTTGAGAAAATTAAATGAATCCATCTTTTTTTTTTATATATATATAAAAGACCAAAGGAAATATATATATTAAATGTTGGGGACTTGGCGAACTGCAGTCCACGTGAAGATCCACCGCTGAGTTTCATGAACCAAATAAATCACATATAACTCAAGTTCAATCATTTATTTAATGACCTCAATTTTCAGCTTGAGTTCAACTCAAGTAGCTCATAAATTGAACTCCACAAGTTAACTGTCAAATCAAGTCCATACTAACTTTGAGTTGGCTTCGCTTATTGTCAAAACACTCAATACTAATTATCAATATATAATCAATTTTGTACTCAATAACTGATGTTTTATGAAGCGTAACTAATTGACACGGCCACTCCCCTTAAAGGACGAGACTCCATTTGAGAATATGCAATAGCATTCAGTCTTATCCAAAAGAAGGTGGGGGCAAGAAAAATATACTACTACTCAGAATCTGTTCCAAGAAAGAACTTCTAAAGACAACTTTCAATGTGTACAAATATAAAGGAATACTACACATTGGAAAGACGATTCAGTCATAACTTCAAGTTTGCATTGATTGTTCACACAATAAGTCATCTGGTAACCTGTTTGCCATATGGATTGAAGAAAAAAAGTATTACTGAAATGGAAAAATTCTGTAATAATTTACACCAGATAGCAACAACGTATTTGCCACGTACCGGACTAGATGCTAAGCATTATACACACATCTAAGGGCATTCTTTAGCTTTAGGATTATGCCACTTTCTTTGCATTGTTACTTGAATCCTCATTGCTATTGCAATTGACCTTGGAATCAGCACAAGGGGTCAACGGCGGGAAAGAAGGAACAGATTGCAATATAAATTTTCTGCCACTTCTCAAGCCACCTCCTGAAGAGCTTGATCCAATCCGAAGTAGATGACTCTGTGGAGGAGAAACTCTTTTATGGATTGGAGAATTGGCTTTCACGGACTTGATGGGAGTTGATGTTTCCTTCAATACGTCAGGTGTTTCATCTTCTAGAATGTCAAAGAGCTTGCCGTTGGATTCATCACCAAAGTTAGTGCTTGGGGTAATTGGTGAACTGCTGTGCCAACGTAGAGAGCCCCCAGATAACTGGCGAATGCCACATACATTGGATGGTTGGTTTGGTACAATATCTGTCCACTCATTTTCTTTAAGCGAAACACATGGAGGTGCATTCTTTTGAGAATCATTCCTCGCCGTATGTGCAAGACTGCTGCGTGATTTTTTGGAAGAGTTGGTCCAATTTGCAGAAGCAAGTCTGGACTTTGCAGCTTGCTTGCCTTGGCTGGACAAATGGAAAAAGGCCAATAAGCACAAAGACAGAGATATCAAAATAGTCAAGATAATAACTTTTTCTAGAGTGAAAGCAGTCTTACTCAGAGCACTCCAACGATGGTGTTAGAGGTGAGAGGTGATTAGGTGCTCGTAACAAGCCTGTCCTACCTACCACCATTTTTTGTCTATTGTACAGTTTGTCATCCAACCCTTCTTCAATAATGCTGCTCTCCGTTTCTATGCTCGAAGAATGTTCAATTGCCACATAATCTGAATTTAAAAAATGTGTATTGTATTAACCAATACATTTAATGATCCGTGTCCTCTCTTCCCCCAAGTTGTGGCATTAAAATAAAATTTTGACTATACTTTAGAAGCTAAAATAACTTGTTAGTCTCTGTAATATACACAAATTTGAATTTAGTCCCTATAAAAAATTATTGTCAGTTTGAATCCCTAAAATACAAGAAAATTGCTTTTGATTTACAATGTTTTGATTTGAGTCTATCTAGTACTAGTATTTGTCCATATTGAAATTAATTCTTATAACATGTGGACCATATTGATAAATTTCAATGCTGACAAAAATTACAAGTAAAACCAAAAGAAATGCGACAAATTAATTCCTATATTTCAGGATCAAAAGCAACTAGAAGTTTTGTTGAAGTTGTGGGATTTTAGAGAAAAGGAGAAGAGAAAATAATAAAGGTTTGAATATTATTGATAATAGCTTTATGTTAACTTGATTACAATTGATTCAATACTAATCTCGATTTATAGAGAAACATAGACTCAATCGTAAATCAAAAATAAATCATAATAATAATGAAAGATATTCTAAGATATCTCTACGAATATAAATCGATCCTAGAAAATGACTCAAGATACTCTAATATAATATAATAGATATTATAAGATATTTTCTAATATTCTAACACTCTCTCTCAAGCTAAAGTTCACTAAGCTTTAGTTTGCTACAAGAAAACAATGTTTTGTTCCACAAAATAATAAAAAAGATGGAAAGGCAACTCAGGGATGCATGTGAAGTCAGAGAGAATTGCGAGAAATATAGCCTAGCCAGATAGTTTGATTGATCATCAGCCTGGGAGAAATTCATGGCAGGCAATTGAACAAAGCAAACTCCGTTCTTCTAAAAAACTGCATTTGGAAGCTTTAAACCAATAATAATGGAGACTCAAAATATTTAAACTTAAATCTGCTTCAAGGAGAGATAGGCGTGCTTCAAAGAGAGATAGGTGTGCTTCAAAGAGAGATACGCAAGGCCAGTGCATCTGGGACAAATTGCCAAGATAAAGTAAGTCATGAAAATAAAAGACAACATTAGAATAACCACCAAAGGAAGAAGTCATCACTAATATAATTCATGTGGAAAAAGGGACACCGCCAGAATGATTGTCGGTGGGAATATAAGCCACTATTATAATCTATTAATAATAGCTAAATTGCATGGCAAACACCGAAGAAGCAACGCGACTCTAACGAAATGAAGTCATGGTCGATCAACAGAATAAGAAAAATGTGTCAAAAACAGGAGAGATAACGACTGTTTGAACAATGACACATATTTTCGTTGATCAAAATTGGAGAGTTATGGCAGATTTGAAACCATCGAAGAAAGAATAATCGTGCACCAAAAAGAATCCCATCAATTGAATTGCAAATCTCCAAACCTGTCAGCTAAGAGCCAACTCATAAGAGCTGCAACAGCTGCCATGGAAAAGGCTGGAGAGTTTCCTCCACCTAAAATATGATCCCACAGTCCACTTCCCAAGGACACCACAATCTATGGGACCACTATTCCCAGAATCAGGACACCCACTATTTCCCATAACCAGAATCAGGACACCCATTCAATGCCTCCACAGCATTAGCAGCAATGTCTGGATTTTCGAAATTGACAAAACCAAAACACTTTGACCTACTGTCTGCATCTCTCATCAAAACAGCACTAGCAATGGTGCCATATTCTCCAAATACCTTTCTCAACTCATCCACTCAGATAGGTTTTTTCACATAAACATTATTAAATTGAACAAAACCATAATCATTAGACTGACTAGAACCATTTAACTTATCAATTGCATTATGAGCAAATTCCTCAATGTCAAATTGAACAGCAAAGTGTTTAGTCTCCAAGCACAGAGAAAAGTTCCTTTATATCTTCATTGGTTACTCCACGGTCCAAGTTGGAAACATACAACTTTGTGTCGGTTTCTACTCCTTGAATTCCTGCAGCTCTAAGGCTATCCTCAAACAAATCATTCACAATCTTCCTTCCAACGGGGCCTCCCTCTTTTGCTGGAGGTGGAGCTGGCTCAAAAATCTTCTACTACATAGCTGGGGGAAGAGTAGAATACAATGGTACTGCTTTCACAGGGCCCACCTGATCCCCCAAATTTGCAACTTCTTTAGATATTTTGCGGCAGCATCTTCTGTTTCTTCCTCTCCAGTGAGAAAAACAAGTATGTCTCCAGGAGGTTCACACATGTGAATTTGCACCACTGTCCTAATAGTAGCCTCCAAGTAATCCCTTTCGGGTTCCTAAGTATAAAAGATTTCCACAGGATGTAGCTTTCCAAGAACTTTCATAAGCAGGTTCAAGTGTTGCACTCATAACAACCAACTTCAAGTCAGGTTTGTTTTTAAGAACTTCCTTTAGAAGGCCAAATAGCACATCAGTAGCCAAAGTCCTTTCATGTGCCTTATCAAGAATAATTACTTGTATCATTCCAAAAGTGGATCGGTCATTGCTTCTCTCAAAAGCATACCATCTGTTAGATACTTCAAAACAGTCCTTGCACTACTACAATCTTCAAATCTGATGCTATAACCAACCTCTTCCCCAATACTCACATCCATCTCTTCCGCCACACGGCGAGAAACAGACATTGCAGCCACTCTACGAGGCTGAGTGCATGCAATCATCATCTTCTTGCATTCATCAGCTGTCTCTAATTCAACAGCTTCCAAAACAAACTGCGGGATCTGTGTGGTTTTTCCACTACCAGTCTCACCAACGAGAATCAAAGTTTGGTTATCCCTCAAAACCTGCAAGAAATCTTCTTTCTGGTGCCAAACTGGTAGCGTTTTCCTCTTCTCCAAAATTTCATAGTATCTTTGAGAGTAAGCTTTACTGTTCCATCGGTTTATAAGGCTGCTACCGATTGAAACACCGTTAGTTTTCACCATCTTAGCTGCAGAGTCGTCCACGACATCAAATAAACTCACCTTCCTCTTCCTCTCCGTACCCATCAAAACCCTAATTGTCTTCAATTGTTAGGCACCGTTTCAGCGATATACGAATATAACTTTTCCCAAATTCTAAAATAGTAATATATTGGGAATTGTGAGTGAAACGAAACCCCTAGAAAATACACAGGCCTGGCCAACGTAGTTAGGGCCAAATATTAGGGTTTTAGGGTTTCGACCAGAGAGCTTGTGTTTAAATAGACCTATGTAGTCAGTAGCAGATAGCGTAGCGTATCGGTCGACCCTTAAAACGCTATAGCTGTGTAGCGGGCAGCGGTATAGCCGCTACATCGAAGAGTCTAGGGGAACATTTAGAAGCAATTAATATTTAATACCATACACATATAAAGGTAAAAAAATAGAAAAATGCAAAAATTAAAGAAACATTCCTAAGTCATAACTTCAAATGTCATTGCTACAATTATTTCAAACATAATATAAAGCAAGTAGCACACAAGTTCTAACCTCTAAGTTGAAAATAACACATCTAATATTCAAACATATTAAAAAGCAAAACAAGTGATTCTTTAAATGGGATCACTATCATCATCATGTTCAAATTCTTCCTCATCATCACATTCAAGTGTGCTCTGTTTATGATGTTTGAGTGTACTTTGTTTCTGAAATTTGAGTGTATTACGTTTTTTCTTAGAAGAAAAAAAAACTGAATATTTTTAGCTAGAACAGAGTAGCAGAAGAGGTGCAATTTAATATTAAATGCGCCAATAAAATATTAAATATGCGCATTTACTGTTGCGTTTTTCCCATAAATAAAACAATTTACTCAAAGAATTTACTGTTTCGTTTTTCCCTGAAATAGAGTGCTTTAACCAAATAATTTACTGTTCAGTTTTTTTTTCCAGAAACAGCATTTATTGTTGCGCGTTTTCCCTAGAAAAAGCGCTTCCTTTTCTGCGCGAGACAGCCGCGATTGACAGCGCGAAGGCCACAACCCTAATCCGCGACGCGATGGCTGCTTCTAACTACATAGAAATAGACTAAGGATAAACCCGCCGGTGATCGGAACGGATAAGGGATACGGTGGAGAAACTTAAATTTTTTGGTTTTTTTATTTTTTGAGAGCAGAGGGTTGTTTGCCAGAAAAGTCGTCGGAAACAGTGGTTGTGACGGCGGCAGCAGCAAACTGAATGGAAAACAAGTGAAATCGGTGTTCGAATGTAACACCATAGTGGTTTGAAAAAAGAATGTTCACATTGAAAAAAAGAGAAACTATGATTACATTCCCTAAATCAGTTTGCTGCTGAATAGAGCAGAATAGAGGCGAGATGGTTCAAGGAGGATCGAAATAGGCTCTAGATCCCAGATCGAAATAGGCTCTAGATTCCATGTTGAAGTTGTGGGATTTTAGAGAAAAGGAGAAGAGAAAATAATAAGAGTTCGAATATTATTGATAATAGCCTTATGCTAACTTGATTACAACAGATTCAATATTAATCTCTATTTATAGATAAACATAAATTCAATCCTAAATCACAAAGAAATCATAATAATAATGAGAGATATTCTAAGATATCTCTATGAATATAAATTGATCCTAGAAAATAACTCAAGATACTCTAATATAATATAATATAATAGATATTATAAGATATTTTCTAATATTCTAACAAGTTTTTAACAAAACAAACCACAAATAGTGCTACATTAGAGAGACTACAAAGTTGGTTAAACCAAATTGCTTCAATTCACCAAAACGTGAGATCTAATACTTAAAAAAAAAAAAAAAACACTACTTCCAGTCATACACTGCCACCATAAAGCAAAGGAATGCCATTTGCCTGGCCAACATGCTTTAGCAATGAAGCTGGACTCAGTGGTGGGTGGGGTTTGAGTTGAGGTTTTTGATTCAACTCAAACCACACAACAATTTAGCAATATATCATTAAAAAGCACAAAGTGGTGCTTTAGCAATATATTATTAAAAAGCATGAAGTCGTGTTGGGATGGCCTCAACAATTATCCTTACAACGATCAGTATTGGTAACATCAAAACCTACCAACATCGCTCCAAATCATTTCTACTAACCAGACAAAAGTTGAATTTTGTGGTGCATTAAGAATTTGTAATAGCTATTCATATTATGAGTTCTAACCTTCTCTCTTGCCAAAGACATTCTTACATCCGTCACATCGGCATCCACTTGAGCATCCAACATTAGCCTTTTGACAAATATTTCAAAATATAAACTATTAGTGGACACAGTAAAACTGAAGAAATATTTAGAGCATATAGAAATATACAAAATATACACAACCTGAAAACATTCACAATATTTTTTAGTGCACTTTGACCTTTTGCAGTTGCAACCTCTTTTGTGCCTAGCTGATGCCGGTGTTGTCATACTCACATCTTCCTGCAAAAGTCACATAAAAACTATCACCTCGTTTCTGAATCCCAATAGGTTGAACAATACTAAAATGTGGGGATCTTATACCATATTATTTAATGGAACATCAGCTACACACTGTACAATCTTGGGAGCAAATGCATTTGGATTACGTGATTCAATATGTTGCTTCGTCTCAACAACTTTCTCCTCAAATTCTATTCTATTACCACAACTTTGGCAAGCACAACCTTCGCCACAGTAGATTCCGGCGCCAAAACAATCACAATAACTGCAAAGTAGTCAAATCAAAATACATAGACATCGCATACCAGATAGAATGCAAAAACATATATAAAAATTTACTCACAGTTTCAAACATTTACTCTTCTTACAGTGGCACCCCTTAGAACCACCGCCATCATCAGTAATTGTTTTCTTCCTATAGAGCAATGCAATATTTGGTGAAACTACCAAAACCAAACATGTAAAGAATAAAAATTATGAACTATGAGAAAGATCACAATAACTGACTTTTTCTTGGAGGTGCTAGGATGGTTTAATTCCTCAGTATTTTCGGTATCTGTAGGACTTTGTCTCCTCTTATCATGTGCATTTTCCGGATATAGTGCGATAGCTTCTGTCAAGATAGAAGACTCAGAAATGAAAGAATCTGCAGCTACTGAAGCATCAGTTTCATGGATCTCATTTCTAGTATCAATAACTGACTGGCCATCAATATTGGACGAAATTGAGGATTGTGTCACGTTTTCCACTTTATGCAAACTTATAGTAGGTTTGGATTTTATCCCCTGTAAACCATTAGATAATCTCACAGCTGTAGTTGAAGCACCACTAGTTGGCATTGCATTTATAATGCTATTTAAATGCAACCCAATTCCTGGTGGTTTGGAACCTGTCACAGGAACCATTTTCATGTTGCTTGAAGTTGCATTCGATTTCACATGAGACTTGGTACCTCCAAGATCAATGGAAGCAGCTTCCTCAAATTGTAGGCAGCGTCTACGGATGCTATGATACTTTAAACTAGCCTACATTGAGTGTAACAATTATTATATTGCACAAAGAAAAATCTGTGTTGATTGAACCAAAAAAGTGAAAAATTCCTGATAGTCAGACTGCAACTCATTATCCTGTGCAAATTTTATGTATGATCCTGAAGTAGATAATGCCATGAGACTGCTGTAGTCTCATCCTACATGTTTGTAGTCAGTAGCGGCGGAAACGGACGCAATCGCGGTGGAGCATGGTGTAGCGGAGGTTCAACGCTACACAAAATGCCGTGGCAGAACAGAACAGTGTAGCGCTGCTCGTGGCGGAGAGCGCAGAGAAAGCGCGCGGATAAGATGACCGCAACAGTGAAGATAGGAGAAAAAGACATAAAGGCCCTCGTTTTTTATCACACAAAGACTAAAAAGTCCTCATTTTTTTATCACCAAAAGACAAAAAGGCTCTCATATATATTGTGAAAAGACAGAAAGCGCCCTCATTAATTCTGCAAAACGACAAAATAGCCCTCGCGTATTATTCTTTTTGAACCAATTAGGGCTTTTCCTGTTGCGATCTCTTATTTCTTCTTGTTCACAACCTCTCATCTCCTCTGCTTGCCTGAGATCTTCATCTCCTCTCGTCTCTGCAACTTTGCCTGCCATGTGACTCCGGCACAACTATGGACAACTCCGGTGCGACCTTCACTTCCGTGTTCTCTGTACCTTCAAACCTCTTCTTTTCCCCAGTTTTTCTCATCCCCAGACTTGAGCATAGCAGCCTTACCGCTATGTGCTACACCGAAATTGCGTTTTAGGGGCCGTCTGCTACGCTATGCTATCCGCCATTGACTACATAGTCCTACATGACTAAAACCTTGTTGCCAACAAGTTATTGCTGATATATTCTATGCTATATATTTATAAACAGAACACTCAGTTTCTTATGCTAAGAGATGCCCTTAACCCTGAGTCCATGGTGTAATATCAGGACTCACATTACAATCTTGGTTGAGAAAATGCAATTACAAACATATGCACAAAATTTTGAAACCTCCAACCAGAGGAAAACTAGATAAGCAGAAAAATGGGGGGAGTTATATAGTTAGAGATGTCTGATGACAGCACCCATCTTCCGCAGAAATACGGAGTATACCACACTGCTGCTAATTTCGTTTAAAAATTTCCTGCCATGACGCATGCAAAGGCCATAAACAAACTAGATAATTGAAGCATTATTGGATTTTAAAGACTTTGTGTGCCAAGTTCCAACATAATAAATGTACTGTTCTCTTCTCTTAATTGGTGATAATAGGTGCCAATGATTAAAAAAAGTAGTATGTTCAAGCCAATAATCATTAACCTCAAAAGGATCTATTTTATTCTAAAGTATAAAAGAACAATGACATAGACATAAACACACTCATTCAGAGAGGAAATGATAAGTCCGCAAAATTTACACAAAAGTTAACATTCCTTCAGTGGAATGCAATAAACCTGAAAAAACAACAAATTTGATTACCTCAGAACCATCTTGTGGGATATTCTCTGAATTTACTTGTGAGGTTGACACCATTTCATTGCAATTTTCGAATTCTTTAACAACCTGGTTATGATCAGGCATCAATTGAGGTGTACAGTCACTATGATGCCGTTGATCATTTCCTGCACACTGAAGCTTGAAATTTTGTAGATCAATCAAAAGAGACTGAATGACATCTAGTGCACACTAATCGTATCATATATATAAATACTGACTGCCCTAACTTAGCTATTGAAAGCAAGAACTTAGTTACCTGGGGATGTGAATCATGATAATGATGTTGATCAAAAACATCTGCACCTGAACTGGAGTCTAAGACTGTGTGCTCTTGAGAAATCCATTCAGCACCATTTCTATCCCCTTCTATGATTGCAGGTTCTTCAACATATGCTGTCCTTTCTTGATGAACCATTTTAGATTCCTCTGGCAAAGGCAAAAGTTCTTCTGCTCTGTTACTAGGACCATCTTCCCTATCAAATTTTAATATAACTTTCTTAGACTCAGTCAGTGATGACTCAACTGCTGCATCAGTAGATTGTTCCATTTCTGGGTTGACTGAATACATTTGATCATCCTCAGGATCGGCCAAATATTTATCAACAGATGGTGGAGGACTGGAGCTTTGGGTATTCGCATCAATGTTGATGTCAAAGTCCTTTGGAACGTCTGTTATAAAACCCTCTAAAAGTGGCTGTTGAGTTTTCAATTTCTCCAAACGACCACGGGCTTCAACAATACTGTTGTCTCCAATGTCACTTTGAGATATTCCGCCATCGGATAAATGGGTGCCTTGAGGTCTGATACGGACAAATTTTGTTAACAAAGAGCCAGTGCACTGTCAACAGAAACACACACACACACACACAATTGAAAAAGTCACGAACCTTTCCAAGTATTGTGTTTCACGGAGACCACTAATGCGCGGCGACTTGAAAACAAGAGGTGGAGAATTGAGTCCAAGAAAACCATGTACGACATGTGTAGCCTTGATGGGCTTTATTGGAGATAGAGTGTTGACAAATCTTAAAAAGGGAGATTCCTGAAATTAAGAATATAACACTGATGTGAATGAATTTCATTCATTATTGATGCATGATAATAGAAATCATTGTTGTCAATTAGCAGCACTATAACATAGCGGAATTTGAACAAACATGATTGTTCTATATTACACTATTTAGTACAAAATATTGTGAAATAGATACTATAGCACTGTAGCATTGCAGAATTAGAACAAATCACTATTTTTCCCAATCCGCGGTTGACAAAAATGAGATAAAAGGGCCTAAATAATACAACACATGTTAACCAAATAACACTAGTCTATAAACATCTCTAAACAAAAAAGATGGTTCAAGAATTACAGCCAACAATCAATTATCAATCAATGCACGTGCAGAAATGCTCCAGAGTCCATGAACACTACCCAAATTGATAACCTTGTACCAATAATAAATTATCATTTTTTTCACTCATGCAAAATTGACAATGTGAGTTGACTTGATTAACACAAGAGAGAGGGAGTAAACAGAAAGAAAGAAAAAAAGCAGTGATTTTTAACAATTGACAAATCCAATGAAACAAAGTGAATTTTACCCTAAACAAATACAGGTTCCAAACAAACAAGAACGTATGATATAATGATTAACATAGATAGCATAATGAGCAACAACTAAAATGAAATACCTAGTAATCCTAATCCAAAAGAAAGAACAAGCATAAATCGAAATTGACAGTAAAGAAATCCAATTGAAAGGGGGAAGATAAACAATGAATCGTAAATTGAAAAAGGGAAAAGAGGGAAAATACTTGAAGTTGAGGGGATTGAGAAGAAGAAGCATTGAGAGTGGAGAGAGAAGAAGAAGAAGTAGTTTTGATGTTAGAAGGTTCTGGAGAATCCATTATGATGATGATTATTATTATTATTATTATTATTATTATTGAAGAAGAAGAAGAAGTTGTTGAACCCTATAAACTACACTCGATTAGATTTACCAACTTGATCATTTCTTTTTTGCAATATATTTTATAGAGAGAGAGAGAGAGATGAGAGAGAGAAAGAGAAAGAGGAGAGAGAGAGAGAGAGGGGCGCGTGAAGTGCGTTTAAAAAGAGAGCGGGAAGGAAAGTGAATTAGCTTGTCTTCTTTACTTGGGCCGCCCCCGCCCCCAATATATACGCCTCTCTATTCTCTTCTTTTTTAACATTTCTTTAGATTTAGTTAACCTCTTCATAAATCTCATTCTAATTTAACTCTAATACTTTGCTCCAACCATTTAATCTACTACTTGCTCATTTTTTACTCCTCACCCTAAATTTGCTTTTAGACAAAATAGGAAATATATATTTTACCTCTATTTCATAATAAAATTATATTTTAGCGAATTTTATATTAAATTTTTAATATAAAAAAATATATTTTTAATTGTGTGTTAGTTTGTACTTTTAAATTAAATATTTTATGTAAGCTAATTTTCATATTTAATTGAGTTGGATAAAATTCTCTTACACGTGTATTTAATCAAATTAAAATATAGTATCATTTTTAAGTAATTTGATTTGATGTATGGGTAAAAAAAAATTAAGACAATGGTGTATACTATTTCTTTTATTATGAGTTAATTGTAAATATTACATAACTAAAAATATTTTATTTTAATTGTAACTACTTCTAAAATTATATTACATATAAATAGTTGTGATTTATTGATAATATAAAAAAATATTAATTGTTCGTATTTAAAAGTTAATCTATAAAGTAAGATCAAAAAATATTATCAATTGTGTCTATCATAACATAAACACTGTATAACTATCAATATTAATTTGATATTGTGAAGTGTTAGGTGACACTATTTTATCCTCGTGTAGCTTTTGATGCATGTAGGTTTGATTGAATATGTGTTAAATTATGTTGATTTGAAATGAAAAATTAGTCAATGAATTCCTACAAGTCACTTTTACCCTAAAAATCACGTACTCTAAACAGGAGCGGGAGGGGTTCGTATTTCTTTTTATATAAATTTGTTTTTTCAAAGCTCATGTGTGGATAGAATTACTCCTTTTTGTCTAAATATAACAATTTATTCGTCATAATAATAATAATAATATATAATTTATACTTTTATTTATAAGACATCTTTTAAATTGTTTTAAAAAACTACATAGTATTAATTATTTCATTATAAAAAAAATCTATTATATTACATTTTTGTAATCAATAATCAATTGGATGTCACAATTAGGAAGATAGACTCTTTCTCATTTCTTGTGATTTTGCACATAATAATGTCACAAGTTTTTATTATTACTTCTGTAATTAATTTGATAGTAAAATTAATGGATCGATAACTCTGGTACTATTTTTTTCAAAAATAAAAAGATACCATGTGGTGATATTAAAAAATTAAAAGATATTTATTGATAAATTTAGTGCTATGAACAAAATTAAAAGGCGCGATCATGATAAGTAGTTTTTTAAAAAAGAAGAAATGAGTAGCCTTTTAGGTTGTTTTGCATATATGAATTCACATCATGTATCTAAAAATCACAAGGGACAATCTAACTCACAATAACACGTCAAACCATGCTCCACAAACAATGCTCGAAAGCATGAGCAATAGATTCATTATTGCTATCACAAATGGGACAAATACTTACTTGAGTCATTGCAATGGACACAATTGTCGTTTGTAAGGAAGCAATTCCGATTAATATTCCAAAGTAGCATTCTAGTGCTATGTTTGGTTAAGATGAAAGTGAAAGGAAAGAAAGTGAGGGAAGAGAAAGGTAACATAAAATTCTACTTTCTATGGTTTAGAGTCATCGGTAAAGCAAAAGAAAAGAAATATTTCACTGAACCTACCAAAAGATCATTTCTTTTCAATATTGAACGGAAATAGATAAATACACCACTATTTTGATGAAAAAGACGTAAGAGTCCCTAGTTAACATTAACAACATATATTATTTCAGTCACAATTAATTATGTCTGATTGATTCATAAATAATGTCTTTTTTTATTAGTATACTTCTCGTATGAATTCATTGATAATATAAACACAATTATATATTAGTATTATATTATAATATTTGTATATATCTTACCACAATTTATCTATATAAATTTATATTTATATATATAGGGGTATTTATGTCATCATATAATATATCTTTTTTTTTCTTTTAATTTTTACCTTCTTTTCTTTTACTTTATATCCTACCAAACAACTAAAATAGTCATTCTATTCTTTTTCTTTCTTCTCACATTCTTTACATTCACTTCTTTCCTTTTACATTCTTTTATCAACCAAACATAATGTAAGAGTGTGGTTGGTTGAAAGAATAAGATATAATATATGGAAGAGAAGAGAATAAAGCATCTACATTACATTTATACTCTTGAGCTAGCCTTACTATAATTTCATATTATACCTCTTATGTGCATTTCTCAAGGTTCAATTTATTATATGCTTTTTTTTTATGACAAATATATGTTTTAGTAATATATATGCACCTGTGTTTGTCATATAAAACAGTAGTTTTTATCAGACGAAAAAAAGAAAACAAAGCAGAAACCCAAAAAAAAAAAAACTAAGAAAGAATAAACGAAGAATATTCAACCAATGATGCCAAAAAATAAAAGGGTTTTAATCAATATTTTAGTGGTGCACTAATCTCTAATATTAAAATTGAGCAATAGGAGTACTTGTTGATTCGGGTGCGTGGAATTGCAGCAATGATGTTGTGTGATTATTAAGAATTTTAGGTATTAGGAAATGCTTGAAGCAAAGAGTAAATCTTTTCATACAAAGTACATCCATCATCAGTAACAATTTTACTTGTACTATTAATTACTTTGATTGATAATTTATAAGTACGGTCCAGATTTTAATCAAGATCCAAAAAGCATAAAAAAAATATTTAATGACATACAACTATTTTATTTGATCACATGATGAAACATGGTACTTGCCTACTAGCTACACTATTATGATGAACAAAGTCAAACGGACCCTTATTTTGGATTTTAGCTTATTTGTAACATTCTTTTTATGGTGGACTCATTCAATGACTTTATTTTTTCAAAGTATAGCTTACCATAATGTTTTGACACGTTCGTTGAATATTTTAATGTAAAAATTATAAAAGTTTCAAAGTAATAAATATTTTAATGTAAAAATTATAAAAGTTTCAAAGTAATAATTCTGTTATTTTATTCTTTGTGCATAATTCTATATATACAAAAGGGTTCTTATAATTCCTTTTCTATTAAGGAAATTACAGTTACACATAATAATTACATAGTTGTACAAATAAATTTACAGTTCACACAATATTTCCTTACTTAATTTAGCTAATACAGTCTTTAACTCATGTTAACTCCCTTGTTCAAGCTGGTGCATGGATATCACACATTCCCAACTTGAATAAAGATTCATTAAACACCCTACTTGCCACTCCTTTAGTGAGAACATCAATTAACTGTAATTTAGATCTTACAAAGGGAAAATAAATTATTTCAGCTTCAAGTTTATCTTTGATGAAATGTCTATCAATTTCTACATGTTTCGTTCTATCATGTTGCACAGGATTGTGAGCAATTGCAATTGCTGATGTATTGTCACAATACAAAGTCATAGTCTCCCATGGTTCAAAACCCAAATCTGATAGAACATTTCGTATCCATAAAAGTTCACAAACTCCTAGTGCCATGCCTCTAAACTCTGCTTCAGCACTAGACTTTGCTACTACTGGTTGTTTTTTACTCCTCCAAGTTACAAGATTCCCCCCCCCCCCCCCCCCCCC
>JBBPBT010001185.1:2861380-2871615 GCA_037974875.1 Cicer bijugum
CCCCCCCCCACGAATGTGAAGTAACTAGAGGTAGACCTTCTATCATTTTTTGACGCTGCCTAATCAGCGTCGATATACCCTTCTACCTTCAAGTTTCCATGATTTGTGAATAAAATTTATTTTCCAGGGGTGGACTTCAAATATCTCAAAATCCTTTCAACAACATCGATATGAGCTTCCCGTGGATCATGCATAAATTGACTAACGACATTTACTGCATATGTAATGTCAGTCGTGTATGAGACAAGTAAATTAGTTTGCCCGCCAGCCTCTGGTATCTCCCTTTATCTATGCTTGGGTATGAACATGTTTACACCCAATCAGTCATGTCTCAGATAGTAAATCAAGAATATATTTTCTTTGGCATAGAAAAATACCATGTTTTGATCTAGCCACTTCAATATCCAAGAAATATTTGAGGTTTCCAAGTTGCTTCATCTCAAATTCAGAAGCAAGGTATTTTTGCAAACTAGAAATCTCATATTGGTCATTTCATGTAACAATCATATCATTTACATATATAATCAAGGTCGTAATTTTACCTTCTCCTTTCTTCAAATATAAGGTGTGATCAAAGTTACTTGCCTTATAGCCAAAAGCCTTCATAGACTTAGTGAACCTACCAAACCATGTTCTTGGGGATTATTTAATCCATATTGAGCCTTTCTTAACTTGTAAACCTTTATCTCATTTGAATCTATCATACCTGGTGGTAAATCCATATAAATTTCTTCTAAAATTTCTCCATGTAGGTAAGCATTTTTCACATCAAATTGTAGAAGAGGCCAATCTTAGTTTGCTGCTAGAGACAAAAGTATTCTCATAGTGTTGAGCTTGGCTACCAGCGCAAATGTCTCTTGATAATCTACACCATAAGATTGAGTGTAACCTTTAGCCACTAGTCGTGCTTTATACCTCTTAATGGTTCCATCAGCTTTGTGTTTAATTGTATAAATCCATTTGCACCCCACAATTTTCTTCCCTTTAGGTAACGTCATAAGATCCCAAGTATTGTTTTTTTTTTAAGTCGCCATCTCCTCAACCATCGCTTCAGTCCATCTAGGAGCTGTTAAAGCTTCTTGTACATTACTAGGAATAGAAATTGAGGATAATTGATATACAAATGTGAAGTAACAATGTCGATTTACAAGAAAGGGGTTTGAATTGTAAATGTGTCTTTTAAAAGTTCCTGTTAAAAACTTAAGAAAATAACTCAAGATTGATACTTGGTTATGAAAACAGAAAACGGAGAACGTTCTTGGTTTTTATTATAAAACAGAGAACGTTCCTTGATTAGCTTAAAACAGAAAATCAGTTTGTGTTTTATCTTAGTTAATCAATTAAGTTTAACAAATAAAGAGATAGGATAGAGAATACCACACAAAGATATATCCTGGTTCACCCAACTTGGGTTACGTTCAGTCCTCACACTGTGAGATTTTCCACTAAGTGTTTAAAACAAAGAACCTTCTTGATCTTACAACACCTAGTCTAGATCAACCTTGATCTGTTCCAATCTCTATTACTTTCCACCCATAAAGCAATAACAGCACCTATCTAACTTTGATAGGATTCAATGCACTCTAAACAAACTATAAAGAAACTCTTATAATTTGAGTTTTTACAATTGGATTGTTTTTGACAGAATCTGATATTTCTCAACTCTTGTTTGAGAATTGATTCTTTACAAAGTATTCACTGATAATTACGCAATCTAGTATGAGAATACATATATGTTTCTTCTTTGCGAAATTTTAGAACTTCAAGTATGTGTATGTGATTGATTTATTGGATTTTACAGCACTTGAATTTCTTTCTTTGATCATGGATATTGGACTTCTATTTATAGGTATTAGAATCATTTAATGAAGGTCAAAAAGAGCTGTTGGTAGTGCTCTATAGTTTGATTGAAACCAATATATCAGAATAAAAATAATCCAGCCTTGAATTGCTTTAAAACTGTTTTTGACTTTTCTGGTACAACTTTAAATCAGTTTTGTCTTCTAGTTAAAAAGCCTTTTGACGTTTCCCCATTGATCTTGGATGGTACAATCTCGATCTTGAGTCTTGAATGTAGCTAGAGGAGTTTGGAGAGGAATTATAAGCCATTGCAGAAGAGAATACATAGTTGCTGGAGTTATGCAGAAAACGGAGATTGATTATCAATCTGGGTTTGTCAATTTGATCTTTCTTGAGATTTAATAATCAATCTGGAGTTCCTGTTTTAATCATTTTGGATGTCCTTTGCAATGTCTTATCATATATCAAGGTTGATCAAACTTTCTTGACAGTTTGATTTTTAGACTTACAAATTGTCTTGATATTTGACTGTCTTTGAGTCCTTTTATTTTAGTGATCAAATAACCTTTTTTAGCTTGGATGAATCCTACTTGTTCCTTGCCATGTACTGATTCTGTTTGAATAAATTTCCAGGGCAGACTCTTTGTTAAAGAGGTAGAAAAAGATTGATCAAAATGTTGTGATGAACATTTTTGAAGCTGAAGATATTTCTTTGTTCTCTGTTTTAATGTTCTTGTTGTTGTTTTCTTTGCTTTGCTTGATTATGTTCTTAATTAAATTCACTCAAAAGCACATGTTACATTAACATAACATTTTAGAATCATAATTAACTTTCTTAATTAACCTTTGTTTATTTTCATCAAAACTTGAAATATGGAGTTTGCCTCAACAAAATGATGCATATGACTTAGATAACTTGTGGGATGACACATAATTATTAATGGGATATTTAACTTTGGATATAAGGTCTCGTTCGTATCTAATATGAGGTTGACCACGGTTAGAACGAGGTGGAAGATTATATTGGACAATAGTAGATTCAATGTTAGGTGTTTTGGTGGCATCATGCAAACAAGGGTCAATTTCATGATCAATTTCATGAAAAAATGAATCAATTTCAGAATGAACATTAGTATCAACTCAATTTATATTTGTATTATCAAGAATAGAATTAGGGAATACCTCTAGGGAGTCAACTTGATCTTGTGGAGAAGATTGAACTATTAGATTATGGTAGGTGTAAACTGTATTATCTGAAGGTGATGTGTCCATATTTGATATTGATTCATTACCTGCAGAGTGATTATCACAAGATAATCTATCTTCACAAAATAAGTCAAACATGCTAACATCATGGTGCTACACTTCTCTTTCATTCCCCCCTTGAAGTGTAGAATCAATATAAAAAAAGGTTATCTTCATGAAAAGTTACATCCATAGAAATATAAAATTTTTTAGATGATGGATGATAAGCACGACAACCTTTTTGAGTTGATCCATACTCAACAAAGACACATTTAAGAGCATGTTTTTCAAGTTTTGTACGTTGATGTCGGTGTAAGTGAACATATATAACACATCCAAAAACATGAGGTAGTAAATGAACGATGGAAGGGAGAACACAATGATTAGATAAAACATCTAGAGGTCTTCTAAAGTTATGCACATTAGAGGGGGTTCGATTAGTTAAGTAAACTGCATAATTCACAGTCTCACCCCACAAATGATATGGAACATTACCATCAATTAGGAGTGTTCTTGTCACCTCTAATATATGTATATTTTTCCTCTCGACCACTCCATTTTGTTGGGGGGAATAAGGACATGTTGTTTGATGCAAAATGCCTTTAGAGTTCAAAAAATCTTTTAATTCTTTCTTAAAATATTCTCTTCCATTGTCTGATCTAATTGCCTTAATACATGTGTTAAATTGTGTTACTATCATTTGATGAAAGGAGCGAGACACATCATACACATCACTTTTATGTTGAAGCAAATATACCCAAGTTACCCGTGTACAATCATCAACAAAACTAATAAACTATTTTTTTCATTATGTGTAGATTGTGGAGCAGGACCCCAAACATTAGTGTGTACTAAAGAAAAAGGAAAATTTGTTTTGTTATTGCTTAAGGGAAAACTAGCACGGTGACTTTTTGCCATTACACAAGTTTCACAAAGAAAATATGAAATATTGCATTTATGAAATAACGATGGAAATAATTTTTGTAGATAACTAAAAGAGAGATGCCCCAATCGTCTATGCCATAACCAAATTTCCTTTTTATTTTTATCTTGTACGTGATCACTTGGAAGATGAACCAATACTCCTTTATGCATTTGTGAATTTTTTTCAAGATAATACAGCCCTTCACTATATCTACCACTGCCAATCTTCTCCTTGACATGTATATCCTGAAAAACACAGTAGGTTGGATAAAACACAGCGACACATGAATGTGATTTTGTTAATTTACTGACAGAGATAAGATTGCAATTCAAGGTAGGAACAAATAAGACATTATATATTGATAGGGAGGGTGGTAGTGTCATTGTACCGACACCTTCAATGGGAGATTTTACTCCATTAGCAGTAATAATAACAGCTTTATGACAATTAAGGGAGAAATTAATAAACATATGTTGATCACAAGTCATATGATCAGTAGCACCTGTATTGATTATCCAATCGCTATTTCTATTAATAACATAAAGATTATAAGTAGAGTTAGATATACCTGACTTGGTTGCAAAGCCAGCAGCAGTAGAAAGATGAGCCTTGCTGGTTTCTATCTTGTTATTTGAAGTAATTTTTCCCTTTAGATGCCACTCTGGATAGCCATGGAGTTTAAAACATGTCTCCATGACATGATTATCTCCATCACAATGATTACACTTCCGGATTTCTTTCTTTGGATACTTCTTGACAGCAAAGGCGGACCCATTCCAAGACTCGCCACTTAGCATAGCGTCTTGGCGATTTGCCTCTGCACACACAGTTGCATAAATTGATTGGACATTAGGAAGCAGAGTGGTAGCTAGAATACGACCATGAACTTCATCCAAATGTGAATCCAAACCAGCTAAAAAAACATAAACTCGTTGAGAATTAATCATGCCGTTGTATTTCTTAACATCTTTAGAGCATTCCATGGTACAACTATTAATATCATCATACTCTTGCCATAGCCTCTGCAATTTTCCAAAGTATGTAATAACAGATCCACCATTTTGTTGAGTAGAGATTACCTCGCGATGCAATTGATAAGCTCTTGATGCATCTTGGTCAACTGAGTACGTTGCTTTCGCAGTTTCCCAAATTTCCTTCGCTGTAGCTAATCGAATGAAAAGGGATCTGATTTCTTTGGTCATAGAGTCCAAAAGCCAAGACTTGACCAATCAATTTTCATCTTCCCATGCTTCATATTCATCGGATTTATCTATTGTTGGTCCAGTCTTTGTTCCAGTAACGTAACTTCACCGTTTTCTGCCTCTGATTTTGTTCTGTGCATTCAACGACCATTCGACGTAGTTAGTGCTGTCAAGCCGTTCTGGGGTGATTGCATCGTGGAATTGGACAGCAGCAGAAGTTCCAAAATTCTCCGATTTGTTTTTATTAGAAGCTATCATAAATTACTAAGAAAATAAAAATCAATGTTTTTGGTGTAGGCTATGATATATAGAAGTTTCAAAGTAATAATTATGATATTTTATTTATTGAGCATGATCCTATACATACAAAAGGATTCCTATAATTCCTCTTCTATTAAGGGAATTACAGCTACACAAAATAATTACATAGCTGTACAAATAAATTTACAGCTCACACAATATTTCCTTACTTAATTTAGCTAATACAGTCTTTAACTCATCTTAACAAAAACATCACGAGTTGTTTCATATTTTCAACAGAAACCATCCAAATATCAGGTGCCATTCTGTTGAACATATAACATCAAAATGTTCTATCAAAACTTAAATTTGACTTCTCACATGCACAAATTACATATGTTCAGAAGAAGAAAAAAATAAGTAAAATTTGCTTTCTTCAATAGATGCCTTTGTATAAGAACAATAATATTATTAATTGATAGCTCTAAGAACATGATAAGCAAAGATCCGGGTTCAAATCTAGATTCTCCAATTTTCCACATTTAAAGTGTATGAGTCTAGCCCTTGACCAAAAAAAAAAAGAAAAAAAGAAATGACTATTACTAAGTGGAACTAAGCAAGTAACTAAAAAAACAAATCAAAACCATTATTCAATTCTCAATTTCTTATTAAAAGTTATCAGGAGATTCCAAAAAATCCAATAATAAAAATAGCCAAAATATTTTAATCAAATTTGAAAAATGAAAATAAAAATCGGAACTCAGGTTCTCTAACTCATTCTATTCCTCTTTATCATCTTCCTCTATCAAAATCCTCTTGCATGCTTCATAGCACATGAAAGAGATTCCTGCAGCAGGCACCAACTTCATGCAGCTTGGTCCTAATCCTCTATACAAACCTTGAATACCTTCTTGCTCAAGTATGCATGCAAGTGCATGAATCACATTTTTGTAAACTTGTCTTCCACTAAGTGCTCCCACTTGCATTTGCTTGCGAGCAACTTCAAGCGGGAAAGTAGCGCTACTTGAAATAGCGCCGGCCGCGGATCCTATCAAAAGGGTTTCAATGTTGCCAATCTTCTCTTGTTTAAAAACTTTTTTGTACACTTTCCTTAAAGTGTCATAGGCAAAGTAATTAGTGGCAGAATATGGAATAACTCCAATAAGACTAGGAGCAAGGCCTCTATACAGTTCCGAAGCACCCTCTTCTCGAATTATTTTCACAAACGCATCGAGTAGACCATTATAAACACCTCTCTACAAAAACAACAATCCACCTTAAAATTTGCTTGTTTCTTGGTACGGTGCCGAAGGATAAATATGGAAAATGAGTAAACCATCAATTTGGTCCTTAAACTATCACTGTCTTTAGTTGTGTCTGAACTATACAAATATAATAAATTGTCCCTAAACTATTCTCAATCCTTGAAACCAGTTCCTCAGTTACTTTCAAAATAAGAGAGAAAGTGAGATAGTTCAGAGATTAACTTGATAGATTAATAATAGTTTAGGGACTATTTATTGCATTTTTATAGCTCAGAGACCAAATAGGAGAGAGTGAAAGTTAAGGATTAATTGAAGGTTACTCTGTGGAAAACCACGAGCTTCTTTTGTTTGACAAGTACTACATACCTGGATAGTTAATCTAGTCTTGAGTAATTCTAGAGGATATGTGATAATAGTTGAACTAACTCCAGCACAAGCACCTGCAATCAATGATGGAGGAATAGGGAGTTTAGGCTGTTCCCCAAGCTTTGAGGAGAGGTTCTTGTTAACTGTATCATAAGCAAATAGCTGCAGCAAATAGTGCAATATATTAAAATGCGTCAAAAAAATAACAGAGTTAAATCTATGCTGGTCGTGATTAATTCCTAATCAAAGACAAAACAAAATGCATCAAAAAGATAGTTAAAATACTGTGACATACAAGTTGACTTTATTATCACTGTCTAACAGAACATAGTTCTTTTCAAAATTTGAAGCATTAATGAGAACTACAGGTTGTTGCTTTTCAATATAAATGTTGCATGAATTAGATTTGAATCGTTTGATGCTTTCTTGTCTTAAAATAAAACAAGACTTTCTTCAGCAACAAAGAGGGCTATTATTACTTATCATATATGTGGTTCCGCAAATCAGCATTCTATCACCGAGTCAAATTATGGAAACTCTTCACACTAGATTAACTTGGACAGCCAGTGACATGCTTAGAATTTTAAAAAATTGCAAGTGGAGATACAAAACAACAGTTACCAAAAACCATGACCATCAAAAGTAACAGCTCTTTTATTACTTATAAAAATGTTACAGTTAACTTACCACACCTTACAGCCAATTTGTTTTAAATTTGGGTGAGAAGCAATCAGAAAAAATGTTTTCCCGTATGTACTTTTTATCAAAGGAAATTCTTCTTGCCTCCTGGAATCCCGTTCGAAACCTCTCAAAAGCTAAAACAAACGGCCTACTAGGTTGTAAAGGAAAAGGTGACCTAATGGAAAGATAAAAACAGAGAAAATAAACCATTTAAGAGGTAGAAGATCGTGGAATTCATTTGATTGCGCATGGTTTTTCTGGACACATTAGTAGTATACACAAGTTAACAGGTAAAAACTTATTCAACTTAAGATAAAAAGAACCTAAGTTTAATTAGGGCCAAGTTGCTGACTGACCTAGATTGAAGGATTCTTATGGTTGCATGAAAATTCTTTATTAACATAAATCAAACAAAAGTAAACACTAAAATTATTACATGTGTTAAAAAACTCACTCAGGGATATGTGGTAAGTGAATACAAATAAAAATAAAACAAACTTGGCGGCAATACAATTACCTAAACTTGTCAGAAAGATCATTCTTGCAGAAGGTCGATGCTACCAAAATTGATGTCCTTTTCAGTTAGGAGAATATGAACAATTAAATTGTTGAAAATGACAGGATAATTTGACAGCTAGTTAGGTACCATACCAGACCGGATATTTCGCATAGTGATTGACAAAATATAACTGAAATCCAGATTTCATAATCTAAATCATCAGCTGATGAGATTGAAGGACTGCCTGTTCAATTTTTTAAAGTGATTTTATGTTTTTATTTATTTCTGAACTATTTTTCAACTAATGAAACATTTTTTAACTTTATGTATTCTCAAAACTTAACATCATTTTTTAAACAAATATTTCAATTAACAATTGCCCTAAACATAGACTTAAATTCTTAAACACTTGTTCTTCACATTGAAATATCAATGATCCTCCTAAAATACAAAAACAAATCCAACTAATAGAAAAACAAGTCCCTTTTTTTGGGTAAAAAAAAAAAACAGTTCCTTGACATAAAAAAACACAAACCAATAATTTTTCAACAACCAAAATTAACCCATAACGAAGAAATCAAATCAATGGACACAAAATCATTCAATATAACATAGTATGAAACAAAAACAATTAAAATGATAAAAAAATTGAAGAAAAATTAATATTATTACCTCAATGGCCTTGCTAGGTGCAACCCTTATGACATTGACAAAATTACCCCTAAACAACCCTTTCCACCCATCAGTCTTCATGATATTGTTAAAAACCTCACCAGAAGAATTACCACTACTTCCAACCATCAAATGAGTCCTAATAGTTTCCAAAGGTGCAACAGCAGTCCTTGAAATAGCCCCAGCAAAAGCACCACTAATCAACCTCCTCAAAGAAGGGTTTTTGACCTTAATCTTAAACTTTTTAAGACTACCCTTTTTCTTCCCCTTAACACCTTCCACTATTTCATCTTCATCCTCATCAGGAACACCAAGAATCTTCACTTTCCCTTCTGATTGCACATACCTAATGTACAACTCAGTGCATGGAATCCTCATTCCATTGTTTCGTTGAGACGAAGAATCGGAAGACGAATTTGGTTGTTGAACTCCACCAAAACCCATACCCATTTGACCAATGCTTGCAAATAAACCACCAGGGTGGTGGAAGTGATTGTAATACCCTTGTTCTTGAACATCAACGTCAGCCCATTGAGAACCCAGATTAGAGATTGAGAAAAAAGCGTGTCTTTTGTCATCAAAGAGATTGTTTTTGTTAATTCCTTTGCGACCCATTAATCAGAAGGTTGTGAGAAAGTATTAAACCCCTTTTGGAATTTTGTAGTGGAGAAAAGAGAATGAGAGAAAGAGACGGCGGAGAATGCGAGAGAGAGAGAGAGAGAAAGGGGTAGGTGGTGTGAATCTGTGTGAGAGTATGTTTCTCTCTCAACAACAACAACAACAACAACAACAGACCAATCTTGAGAGAAAGGGTTCTCTGTATCAGTGGAGCGCTTGCGTTATGTTGAATTGAATGGAAATATTTTATATTTATGTTGTTGTCTATACAAACAGTACGAAACGGTTCGGGCGATAAGTACGAAATGGTTCGGGTGATAAGTCATGAATTCAGATCATATACGTAGAATATATAATAAAAAAATACCATCTTATCAAATAAATTTTAACGGTGATATGATCAAAAATAATCCCATCATGTTTAATTTAAGTATGAGAAAATTTAAATACCTTATAAAAGTGAACTGTATATCTCCTTTTCTATAATTGAAAAGATTTCCTAAAATTATATTTTGGAATTTATTTTTAATTTATCTCAACAGTCTATATTTTTTTCTTCTTTATTAAAAAAAAAACGCATAACATTTGTACCAAAAAAACAAAGAACTAGTGGAATGTATTTCGTTTTCTCAATAAATACCATAAATTTTTAAATGATTATTTAAAATATTAATGATTCCATTAATAAAAAGAAATTAAAATTAAAAATAAAATTATTTGAA
>JBBPBT010001185.1:2871669-2890751 GCA_037974875.1 Cicer bijugum
TATATTAATAAAATATTTTATAATATCAGTTAATTACAATCGTTGAATTAATAAATATATTTAATTTTTACTTTAATCCTCTTTAAAGTCATGATTGAATGTGATGGGTAAAGAAATTTACATGTATTGAAATTAAACTATATGTATAAGTTGATAAAATCTATGTACAACTCAGTGCATGGAATCCTCATTCCATTGTTTTGAAGACTAAAAATCTACTTTTTTCATTGTCTTAAAACAAAAATCTTTGCATGAATAAAAAAGATGTACAAGCATTTTTATGTTATCAACTCTTCCCCACCATTAAATCTTGTTTTCTATGCAATTTAGTCTTACTAGTTACTATTATAATTTATCTTAAAAATAAATGTAAATGGATCAACAAATATATACAAAAAAATGTATATATTTGATGTAAAATTTAAACTAAATATATTATTTTTTTCTTATTAATCATGTTTATTATCACAGTTGAGACTATGATTTGTTCAAAATATGTGTTGTGCCGTTCAAACCAAACAACACTTCTCTTATATAAATTCTCGTATGGTATAATGCATGTTTAGTATTACAATAAAATTATTAAAATTACACTAAGTCGCCAAGATTTTTAAAAGTTATAAGTGATAATTTTTACAAAATTGTAATAGTCTGTTGAAACTTTGACGACTATATCATAATACTAAATGTAATCATTGCACGTTTCTGTTTTTATTTTCATGCTTCATGATATTTGGATCGGGAACAGAAGGGAAAATAATCGCCTTTTTTTTTTTAGGAAAGAAAATCTCTTTTTTTAAGCCTTTGATTCTGTCAATAATCAAAACTTTAACGTATACTTTCTTAGCATTGGAGCTTAAATTTTGGGATTTGACGAATGGGGTATAGAATTTATTTTATGAAATAAACAAAGATTTGCTCTTAATAATTTCAAATACAATAAAGAGATACTGTTAATAATTTCAGGTGATGTTTACTACTCTATCTATAGAAAAAAATGGTAAAATAATTTAAAATTTTCTCTTAATTATCTTAATTTTCTAATTAAAATGTATATTTTTTCCTAAATAAATCAACCATTTTGAAAAGTTTCCAAATCTTAGTCCTGTTGATTGTTTATTAACAGGTGTATTTGAAATTCGACCTAATGCATAGTATTGGTGTTTCTATAAAAAAAATTGATCTAATTTACCAAAAAAATAATGGTAAGAAAAAGTAGATAGATATGCAAATGTTAAAATATTCAGTAATTGAAGGTTTTGTTGAATAAAATAAAAATAATGATTACATAAATCAGTGAAATGAAAAAAAAAAAATAGTTTCATCGAATAATTAATTAGAAATTAATATTCTCGTTTGCTGATGAGGCCTCGATTGAGCAAGCTACCAACATCATGTCCATCCATCCTTGATGTCTTTCGTTTGCATTCGGGCCAATAGGTTAGTATTCAAAATCTAAAGTTTTATTTTCTAATAACACCCTAAGCTCGCTGTACTGGTAGAAATGAGAAGCATTCATACGCTTTCATTGTGGACAAAGTAAGGAGGAAGCTATCCGGTTGGAAATCCAACTCCCTTTCTAAGGTCGGTCGTATTACGAGTCTTTCAAATTATGTGATGCAATATATAGTTATCCCTATGTCTATTTGTGATAAAGTAGAGAGGCTTTGCAATAATTTTATTTGGGGCTACAACTAATGTTAAAAGATGTCATCTAATCTCTAGGTCCACTATCTGTAAGTCTAAGGAGGATGAGGGTCTTGGGTTCCGCAACTTGAGAATTGTTAATATTAGTTATATGATGAAGTTAGGTTTGGAGGCGATGACAAAACCTAATGCTTTTTGGGTTAGAATTGTGTACTAAATATAATTGTGGATTGTGTTAATTTAACTATTCCTTCCATTGATGTGGGTCTAAAGCTTCTCATGTATTGATGGGTATTGCTGATAAATAGCTTTTGGTTGAAAATGATATCTCTTGGGTGGTTTGCACTAGCTATGTTGTCTATTTTTGACAAGATGACTGGGTAGCAAGAGCGGCCAAACTTTGTGATATCAGCCCTTCAATCCCTCCTCAATATCACAACTTTACTGTTTGCGACTATGCCTCGAAAGAGGGATGAAATTGGACCCTCGTCAATCAATCCTTTTCATCTTATTTTGTACAAAAATAGCTATTATCAAACATAGGACCCTTGTCAATCAATCTTTTTCATCTTATTTTGTACAAAAATAGCTATTATAAAACATCCTGTCTCACGGCTTGATGATTTTTCCATATGAAAGTTTTCTAATGATAATTTTTTCTCTATATAATATGTGCTTTGCTTGTTGATGACTCCAATCCTGTTCATTCTCATAGTTTTAACATGACTTGGGGGCAAGGCCCCCTTACAATTCAAACTTTTCTTTGAAAAATTTCTCACAGCAGGCATGTCGGAGCGATCGTCGTGGAGAACTTAGGAGATTATCAAAAGAGTCCAAAAGTAGGTCAAACACTTCGATGAGTTATGCACCTCGTCCATTACTATTTTTTTCATCAATATTTTTTTTTGTTTAGCCAAATGTGATTACAACTTATATTTTTTCTTGTAGTTTTCGTTCATTAGTTTTATTTTATTTTCTTTGATTGTATTGTTTGTTGCAAATTGGAATGTTAGTCCACACTTCCAAGGGCTATTAGATATTGTTAAGACTAAGGAGTAGGTTATAGGTAATTATAAATTGGTTAATATTGACTACAGTCATGATTTGTTAGCTTAGTTACGGTCACTATATAAATAAAGTGTATCATATATTGATTATAATTAATTTCTCTCATCGAATCAATTCCAAATAATTCAATATTTCTCTCAAGTATTTCTCTTGTTAATGGACTCTACCATGCTTCTCAAAAGATAGAGCTATATGTTTCAATTATATTTAATTTGTTCTATGATGAATATGAGTGATTAATTTCTTTATCTTGGCTTTGTGAGTATTTCAATTATGGGCCAACCCAAACTTGATTCACTCTTATTATAGGCTTAACTCGTGGTGAGCCAACCCGTGAATCGGGTTGGCCTGTTTTCACACCTCAGCTCCATTACCTTTCAATCCTCTCCCCGACAAACCCCCTTTCCTCCAACAGCCCCCTCCCATAATCACACCATCCTCAACATAGCATACGGATGTCACCCCAATCTTGGAGCCTGGTGGGAAAGACCGAGTGCTTGTATATGATATGTGTAACCACAATCTTGGAGTCTAATACTTAAACACATGTAAAAATGGTAATTAGTTGTAACTTGCAAAAGAATGAGCTTGCATAATCAAAATATACATCAGTAAATTACACACCAACTAGACAAAATAACAAGTTATTATTTAATCAATCGTAACAGCTAACAACTACTCAGAGAAGATTGAATCTTTCAGCATTTATTAATCATGAACTTATTCAGAAGTACAATTTATCATGCATTGCTGCGTTATTTAGGAAAGCTGTGAGTAATAAACAATCAGTAGTCAATACTAATATCACTAACTTGATCACTTGTTGTTATTGCTGCGTTATTTAGGATAGCTGTGCGCTTATTGCTGATAATAAGAAAATTATTGCCCGAATAGCTACATAAAAGTATACAGTCAATTTGGCGTTAGAAATGGTTTTTGTAGCGGAATAAAAAAACTTACTTTCAAATTGACGATGACTCAGAAAGTAAGCTGTCACAATCTTTTCGAAATTTTTTATGATGCTGCCTCTGAAAATAGGGGTGGAAATTACTGACTCCGTCCAAGTATAATGGAGTTTGCATTTCAATCAGGCGTGAGACCTACAACGCAAAACCAATGTTAGTATTTTCTTCTTAGTTGATCTTTAAAAGTTCCCAGAGCAATATAAAGAACTTAGGACATTTACAACACATTTTGAACTGACTAGTCTGTCAGAAATTTAGTTGACAAAATAAATTACAATAGAAGCTACGCAGCTGCATATATTCTAATTCTATTATAGTATAGTGTTATATAATGGTTTTGCAGCACAACTAAAATTCCAAAACAGTCACTACTCACAGCTCTTTGAAAAGCAAACATCTCTTCTTGACCAGATAGTATGGATGTGATTCCAACAGGGGTACCTCCTGAGCCCACACTACCTTCTGCTAAGACATCACGGCGAAGTCTCCCACCTTCAGCCTCTGTTTCAAACTGGAAGCTAGAACCAAAACAAGAGTGAGGAGGTTCAGTTACCAATGTATCAGTTTTTTTTTTAAGACCAATGTATCAGTTAATTAGGACCACTAGATTTAACATCAAATAAAATCTAACAGTCAGCATCAATTAATATATCATTAAGAAACTTCTTACAATGAAAAGAATAACGGCCAGAAAAACAGAACCTATGCAAACTACTAATTAGGACCACAAATTTTCAAGAGAAGATGTATTTTACAAGGAATTTGACAATTTCCTAATTTTTTAAGTCTATCTACATTCTACACCCTGTCTGGAAACACATTGGACGTGTACCTTTTATATCAGGGTATATGGTCTCCAACTTCACAATTCAATCACTAAAACCACTTTTACAATGATCCTGGGATCTATGCAACCTAACTTGATAAAAATAGCAGTAACTTAACATAAATGTATGGTACATTGAGAGCTTCTTGCCAGGTATCACATTTTATGCTATGTGTGACTTCTTGTTTGGACTAATAGAAATTTGTTGCAGATTACAGGGATTTCAATAAAAAAACGGACATGGTCTGTTAGGGATATAGAGTTTAGAGAATCCCTAGAGGAAGCAAAATGCAATAAAACAATTTATAAATAGAACATAGAAGAGACGGGAATGGAAAATTGAAGAATGAATCAAGAGCCCAAAATCCAAATGTGATCCCAGATTCTGGATCATGCAGTAAACAACCCTAAAATGTGGTTCAGTTACTCTATGAGAAAAAGAAAATAACAGGTCTGAATTTGGTTCGTAGAAGTTATTTAATTGTGTAATACTGTAGATAGATGGTAGGGAAATTGTGTAGCAAGGATTAAATTGCATGCGGTGTAGTTATATGAAGGACAATCGAAGGATGATGACTGAATTACTGCACTATGAGTCTGTTTTGAAAAGATCAATAAATGACTGACAAGGGTTGAAACCTCTTCAGTTGGAGATTCATCTCCTGCTGATAGTTTTTATCAACCAGGTGCAACAAAACAACAAGGCGGGGAATGGGATGATTATAAAATGTCAATTAAAAAGGTGGAGTTGCCTATGTTTGACAAAACAGACCATGTAGCATGGATCACCAGAGCTGAAATTTATTTTCAAGTTCATAACAGATTTGAAAAGGTCAAGGTGATACTTGCCCAAGTCTGTATTCATGGAGGGAGAAAAAATTGACTAATTTAATCTTCTCCAAGATACCAATGAGAACTTGATTGGGGATAAGTTGACAATGGCGCTAATAGATCGATATGGAGAGCAAGTACAAGAAAATCCCTTTGAGGAATCAGCAGCAATAAGACATATTGGTACATAGCAGAATATATAGAGGCTTTTGAGTTGAATTCCTCCCAAGTACAAAAACTATCTAAACAGAAACTCGTCTGAAATTTGCATGAATGGACTTCTACCATCTATAAAAGAGAGGTTTGCACTTGCAGTCTCAAAATAGAGTGTGAAGTTAATACAAATGGCATTAAGATAGGTAAGAAAATTAACCTACCAGCTTTGTGAGTTTGTGTGAAGTTCAATAAAGTTTATGTTTTAAACATATCAAAGAATCCTCCTAACAATCTTTTGGAATCCTCCTAACAAGTCCTGCCTTTATCAATCAAGGCCTAACATGGTTGGTTAAGGAAATCAATACCCATGAATCAATGATAAGTTTTTACAATAATTTCTTTTAAAATGCGTTTGTCAAGCAACGGCGCCAACAAACAATCTAGAATTGGGAATCTAATGTAAATGTTTCCAATATGAACCCCCCATTCCCAGCTACAAGGCACAACAAGCATCAGAATCAACTGCTGGATAATATATTGACAGTGAAGGGACAAAAAGGTAAATAAAATTATCACACCACTACTTCAGTAGATCCAAAGTATTTATACTTTGCAATCCAAAAACTTTTCATGCATCATAAATCTCATACAAACATATAAGAATTACCTCTCCAAGTCAAAAAGTGTGCCCTCCTCAGTTCCTTGAAATAATTCATCAATTGAAGAGGATGCCAAACAACATAGGCAAGAATGATGGTTGTATAACTCGTCAATAAGAGTGATAAATCTACGGGCCTGAAAAGTAGAAAATGTTTTGTTTGCTCAAAATAAGATACAGAAATACAGAAAGAGAAGTGCATTAAATTGTAAAGTCACGGATGATGCATAAAAATTTCCGCATTGCATTTGAGGAATATCTTATGAAATGTAGATGCAGATAATAAAGCAAGTTTTGTCCCACAATTTGTCTCCTTAAAAAGTATAAGGCAGTTATCAACACATTTCAGGCCAACTCAACCTATCTTAATAAATACCTTGTCACGAATTCGCATACTCATCACTGGAATATCAGATATGAAAACAGTGTGATAGTTTTCAGCTACTGCAATATAATCTGCTGCACCCAACTGAAAATCAAAACAGTTAGAGAAAGGGAGAGAGCCTACTTCATGGCAGCCCAAAATATTAACTTTAGCCACTTTTACCATCACACTAAGGTATGAGTCTATTGTTGTTATGATTAGAATATCTATAATAGAAAATTTTCAAATAAAATAGATATCATTTATGAGGCTTGACCAGTGACCCATCAATCCAATATTCTGACTCAGTTGAGTATCAGTCCAATTTTAATAATACTGGCTAAAACATTATCAAACAAACTTAGAACTCAATTTGTTTCCTATTGTTGAAGTTATGGGGGTTTACATTAAAAAAGAAGAGAAAGAATAAAGACTTCCGAAATATGATTGATGTGTAAGCATTAAGATATTGATAATTTATTTGATACAAAAGCCTAACCTATAAGAGTGGAGACAAAGATCCTTTGTCTGACAATGGCGACAGTAGTTAGAAAATATGGATAGCATGAAGGTGTATAGTTGATTAGAAGAATAGAGTTTTATAAGGACATTTCAGTTAATGTATTTAAATACTCTAAACCCAGATATCTTCTCTCCCCTACAAATGCCCTCATTGTTGGAAGGGAATAAAAATTGAGTGAGGAATTTTGCTTCTCTTCATTCCCTCCCCTCGGTTTCTCCCTGGCCGAGCGATATGACTGTAACTATATTTCCTAGGAAAGAAATACTTTAAACAGCTACCAAACAAAAAGAAAGAACGTACTGGGCGACCACAGAGATAGTCAAATGTAAAGCGGGCAACTCCATCGCAGCTTTCAGGAACCTCAAGTGTCCTGTCACAAAGAAATTATATGATTCATGTTTATTATGCATCCTTGTTTGACAGCATTAACTGTAAATGGGATATTTTTACCTTCCAAACATAACTGAGATGGTGTTGGAGATTATGTTTCCTCCAAATGTGTCTGTTACATTGTGCCACTTTTTCTCAAATTCATTTATGGTTTCCCTTTCAATAGGCCATAAATAGTGTACCTGCATATCTATACCCACTGAAATTCCCGTATGTTTAAATTCTAATAGGCATAATATGGCATGTCGTTAACATGCAACTATCAGAATACACTGCATGGATAAAAAAACTACAGTTGACTTTTAGCACAAGTTTCACGAATGAATATTGTTCAAAAACAAAGCATTATACTCTAGAAAAGTGTTTTTTCAAGTGATATTAAACATGGAAGTGTCCTCTCACTTGGGGTCTTTCCAGTTTCCACCCTATAATTATGCTGTTGAGAGTAGAAGGATTTTTTGGTTGTACAAATTTCGTAATGTTGGAAGCATCATAACTTTGTAATTGACAAAGAAGCTACATTTACATAGTAACTATTAATGATCCTTTTTTTGTATTGATGTACCTACCTATCAAGAGCCACAACTTTTCTTTTATGGTTAATCAACCATTATGGCCCATGCTTGCACTCCCTTAAGAAAACCAAGCCCAACCAATATCAACGTCAAAATGACATGGGCTACATCAACTAGGGTATATACCCAATGAGATGAATTTATCGCCAATGCACACATTCTTTCACCATCAGAAATGAAGACTTTCCCTTGATAGGTAATACCTTGTACGGCAGTGAAGCCGAGAGCTAACAACCCAAGCTATTGATCGTTCCCCCTCTATCGGTACCATAATATCAATTTTTCATTATAATTTTAATAACTTCAGCAATATATTCTAAATGATGTATATAAGAAATTGATGACTACGATATAGTGCAAATGCAATTACTAGAGAGATGCATATCCAAAAAAAGAATTAATTATGGAAAAAAACATTCAAATTGTTGTTGGATATTTCTCTACTAATATGGCTGATAAAAAAAATTAGTATATTACACTACTACTTTGAAATATATTGACATCACACTTGCGTGTATAAGAAATCAATGACTACAATATAGTGGAAAACTGCAAATACAATTCCATGAGATGAATAGCTTAAAAAAATTCTTTGACGAAAAATTAATCAAATTATTGTTGTATTTTATTCTACTGCTACTATGGCTGATAAAAAAAATGCTACCACCTAGAAATATACTGACATCACATGTGCACAGATATTTTTCGATAGTTCAGATAAATGTGATGAAAGTGGCAGATAAACTCTCACCCGTTTTACTGATCTTTGTGCTATATAACGACGGTAGTCAATTTCACTGCCTATCAAAACCTTCTCACAATGTTCTTCCAATTTGGAGACGAGTTTTTGGAAGATTTCTCGTTGCATACCAGCCTGAACAAAAAATCATTTTGAAGAAATTGTCGACAAACAAATAGTAGTCCCTTTTCCGATTGGTCTACGATTCAGATCCTCCAAAATAAATGATCAGGGATCTCATCAGAGTATTTATTAACCCCCTGCAACATATTTGAGTAACAAGGGAAAACGATAACACATCCAGTAAACAGGTTGACTAGTAAAGAACACACCTCATTCAAGTCCTTTGGTGCTCGATTACTTGTACCCACAATGATAGTTCCACTACTCAGCAATCTGCTTAGAATTCCAGATAAAGCCACAATAGCAAATACATCAACAGTCTGAAATAAAGTGTCAAAATTAAGTTACGATCTTCATTACAAGCCAAAGTATGAAGAAAAACAAGTGACGTGATACCGAGGAAGCTCAACAATCATGTTAACTATAAGCCAAGGAGGGAAGATAAAACATATGCAACTCAAAACTTACAACAGCGGTGTTCATAGCCTACATTGAGTTTCCACCAGATATTATGATCTGGAACTGAAGTAAAGAGATGTGTGGATAAAGTATTTCTAACCAAAAAACCTGATGAAATAACACACTAAAATAGACTGGGAAAGTAGAAAACAACACAAAATGCACACTTCAATAAACCCCTTTGAAATGAATCATGAAAAACTGCTTCAAGTGGGGAGGAAGAGCCCAGAGTTCACCGAAAACACAAACAGGCTACTAAATAAAAGAATATTCCTCAAGTGTTAAATCAAAGTTGATGAATAGGAGTACGGAAATCTATAATTTAGTATACAAATATAGTGAACACATTATAACACAAATTAATAATTTTCCTTTACCTGTATCTCATCAAAGCACAAAATGCTAGCTCCCTTTTCGTCCCCTTCTCGTTCCAGAAAAAACTTATCTGCTACAGCTGGAAGAATGTGTTTCATCTGTACCTCTTGCTTGTATCTTTCTTCTGCAGCCAGCCATTCCTTAGCTTTAGTGTCAAAGGGAAGATTCATAATCCAACCAGCAATGCTCGACTGCAAAGGCTTCTCTTCCATTTGTTTCTTCCATATCTTGTGCATGTGTTCATTTATTCTAAGCATAGCCTGCACATGAATAGAAAAGTATAAGTATATCCCTTTTGGCACTATGTTCATGACATCGAATAATGGTCTTGCTATAGCAAAATGTTTATATTCCAGAAAATAGCTCTGATGACCTCTATGACATTATGACCATAAGTATTCAGGTTATGCCCATAAACATAGTAAAAGACTCACCTCATGAAAGTGATACCTTCTTCGATGTTTAACTATTCCTTCAGTGGCACTATAAAACATGTCCATCAGCATTGTCTTCCCTTCAGCATTAAAAATATGAGCAAAATAATTAGAAAAGAAACTGAAAAAATAAGACTAAAAAGAGAACCAGGTTAATAAATAATATCGACTTTGACATGTGACATAAATGAAGCAACCAGAAACTTTAAGCAATACGATAATTAGAAATTGAACCAGGCCATTGTAATTTAAAATTACTGGTAAACATAAACATCAGCCAAAAAAGAAAAGAGTAATTTTGAACGTCTTGTTGATTTTATAACATAATAACAAGATGAAATGAAGTTTTGAGACATCGCCCAATAATGTTGAGACCAACATAGGGAGAAAAAAAAGTCCCTAAAAGACTTGTTTACATTAAAATGGAATCAAGAGTAACTCATTCATCTTCTAAGACAAGGAGTGTGCTTTTAAAAATCAGAGGAAAGGACAATGTAACTTTAACCATCTTAAGGATGGACAATATAAATTAGCCACAAAAACAAAAAAAAAGTAGATAAATACCACTCCCCACACTGCCATATATGTAAAGTCCTTTCGGAGCTGGAGGAGCAGTTGGACGGCGACCAACTCGTGAATCTAGCTTCTTCTCACGTTTAAGATATGACACCCATTTTCCTACCCCTTGCTCCACATTCTCTGGTCTTTTCCTGAGTCATTTACAAACAAATAAATACACAGCACATGTAGCTTGTATACAATGTACATGAATAAAACAAAATTCGCAACAAGGAAGCACAAGCTGAATCAAAAAATGCTATTTTCACTGAAAAAATTCTCATAATCAGCAAATTTTGATAGACAAGAGTACAATTCATACCAGCGATGAGGTAGCAAGATTTTTCTTCAGTAATCATTTCAAACTCGTCCACTCAAAATCAACAATATTTCATATCCATAATATTAAAAATGATTCTATCACACACATTTATTATACAGAAAAATAAAAGAATCAATTCAATGGCATCCCATTGTTATATGAATTGTACTCTTGCCTATCAAAATTTGCCTCATTTAATTACTTTTGATCAAACAAATATTAAGCATCTAGTTGAACCAAAATCACTTTAAATCGACTAAAAAATTTACCTGGAGGTCCATCTTTCAGTAATTTTATTGTTCAACCGTTTCCACCAATCCTCATCCTTCTGCTGCTTCTCAACTTCCTCCATGAGAATCCTTCGCCGTTCATTCTCCCTACTCTTCTCCCAATTAGATAGATTAACCTACCAAGTAAAGTTACCAATTCAAACATAATCCAAAAATCCACAAACAAATGAAGAAAATCATTAATTAAATTTAAACCAGTAATTAAAATTTTACATGATACTCTTCCATTTCTCTCTCATATTTCTCCAACCTTGCTAACAAATTCTCAAGTTCTGTAGCAACACTTTCTTGGTAAGGATCGTGTTGCAACTTCCCTTGATCAACAAGATTTTTGTACTGCACAAGCGGTCCTGAAAAAAATTGTTAGATATTGTTAGGAGTTTGTAGAAGTAGTTATAAGTTGGTTAGAAATAACTACAAGTAAGTTAAGATTTGTTAGGTCGGTTATTATCACTATATAGATACATGTATCTGTAATCAACTATTCTAGTTGAGTGAATTCCAAATAATTAAATATTTCTCTTATTATTAGGTTGTATCATGCTTTTCAACAAAAATACATTAGAAATTTCACAAATAAATAAAGTAAAACTCAATTGAGAGAAATTGTTAATCTGAAATTGAAAGATGAAGAGGATAAGGATGAACCTGGACGGTTTTGGTGGCGGATGCGTGATGGATCGCAGTAAGAACGAAACGCAGTGGCGCGGAAGTTGTTGGAGGTTGGGATCGAAAATGCTAATTGGATGAGTTTGTTAGAGTTATTGTTATTGGCGAGAAAGTTCCAGAATCTTCTCATTGTTTTTTGCGTTTTATCTCAGAACTTCACTCGCATTAGTACTTGGTTTGTGTATCGTTGAAAGCATGTATGTGATCATTCTTCATAACTCGGTCATGAGAAAAAGTTTGAAAGAAAAAAGGGTAGATGGGAGGGAGTGACGTGGCTGTTTCCTTCACCACCAAAACAAACAAATTTCAATAACTTACACCAAACTAACTCGTCTTTACATTACATTAAGAATTTAAGACTGGTTGTTTTTGGTTGAGTGCTTTTTAAGTTTTTTTTTTTTTGTTCAAAAGGATACTAGAGATTTTTATTTTTTAATTCTACGAGAATATAAACTAAAATCTAAATAATTATTATTCCGAAGTTAAAAATTAAATATGAGGATGAAGTTATACACTAGTACAGTATGATAAATCCTTGTACAAATCGAAACTCTAGCTAAACCAAATCCCCATGATAAAATCCAAGTTACTATCAACAATTCAACTTCCCTCAAACACCACAAAATCAAGACTAGCAGAACAAACCTGCTTAACACTCCTTCACTCTTCCCACTGCAACACATTCACCAAACTAACTCAAATTCAAACCTTCATTCTCAAACACGGCCTCCATAACAACCCATTAATCCTCACCAAATTCGCTTCCACTTCCTCCAACATAAACGCCATTCACTACGCTTCTTCATTTTTATTCCCATTTGACCAAACTACCCCTACCCAACCATCCTCGTACGATGCCTTCCTCTTCAACACCGTTATCAGAGCTTATGCTCAAACGCACGATTCAAAATCAAAGGCATTGTTCTTTTATAGAACCATGGTTCGTTACGGTGTTTCGCCTAATAAATTCACGTTTCCGTTTGTTCTTAAAGCGTGTGCTGGTGTTGGAAGTTTGAGGTTGGGGAAATTGGTTCATGGATGTGTGGTGAAGTTTGGTTTTGAGGAGGATCTTCATGTTTTCAATACAATGATTCATATGTATTGTTGTTGTTGTGAGGGAGAAGAAGGGGTTGAGATTGCTGAGAAGGTGTTTGATGAAAGTACTAAGTTGGATTCGGTGACGTGGAGTGCTATGATTGGTGGATATGTGCGTTTGGGACGTTCTGCACGTGCTATTGGGTTGTTTAGAGAAATGCAGGTAACTTCATTCAAACAAATATGGTTTAAATAAATACAAAATTCTTACTATTTTTTGCTTTTAATCGGAGTAATTTTTGTTTTTCTTATATGAGCTTTTGTTTATTGGTTTTTTGTTTTGTTCAGTATATGCAAAATTTGTTCATATTCATTTTAGTCTCTACATATTATATGAATCAATTCCAACATAAATAAATATTGCAAGGTCTAAAATAAAACAATATAAACCAAAAGCAAAAGTAATATATTTACAAGACTACAAAAATAGAGGGACTAAAAGTAAAAAAAATAAAAAATTTACAGGAACAAAAACATATTTAAACTAATATTTTTAAAAATAATTATGATGAAAATTAAATGTTGAATTATTGTTCTTTTAATGATATTATATTATACATATATGTCATACAAATCATTTTAATATGAAGTAAACAAGTCGAGCCTATAGTAATGTCTATACTGTAGCTCAATGAGTTTAGTAGCTCAACGAGTTTACTTAGACTGTGAGTTTGACAACTTTGCATGATACTTTTTTCTTGTAATCATGTTTTACTAATAATATGCAGAAAGGGCTAATGTGTTCTGACCTGTTTGTCAAATATTATTCTACTCATACAATCAATGTTTGTTCATGCAGGTTGTGGGTGTTTTCCCTGATGAGATCACGATGATATCAGTTTTGTCTGCATGTGCTGATTTGGGGGCACTTGAGCTTGGAAAATGGGTGGAATCATACATTGAGAGGGAAAACATTCATAAGTCTGTGGAACTCTGTAACGCTCTGATAGACATGTTTGCAAAGTGTGGCAATGTCGACAAAGCCGTCAAACTGTTCAGACAAATGGACTCACGCACCATAGTTTCATGGACTTCAGTAATTGTTGGTCTTGCAATGCACGGTCGCGGGTTAGAGGCTGTTTCAATATTTCATGAAATGGTTAAAATTGGTGTAACACCTGATGATGTTGCTTTCATTGGGGTGCTCTCTGCTTGCAGTCACTCAGGACTTGTTGACAAAGGAAGACACTATTTCAATTCAATGGAAAGGAATTTCAGCATTGTGCCAAAGATAGAACATTATGGATGCATGGTGGATTTGTTTTGTAGATGTGGATTTGTCAAAGAAGCATTTGAGTTTGTTCAAAACATGCCTTTTGAACCAAACCAAATCATATGGAGAACCCTAATAACTGCTTGTCATGCAAGTGGGGAACTCAAGCTTGGAGAGAGTATCTCCAAAGAGCTAATAAAAAATGAGCCGATGCATGAGTCTAACTATGTTTTGCTGTCGAACATTTATGCAAAATTGCGACGATGGGACAAGAAGGCTAAGGTGAGGGAGGTGATGGATATGAGAGGGATGAAGAAGGTTCCGGGGAGTACGATGATTGAGGTAAACAATGAAATGCATGAGTTTGTTGCTGGTGATAAGTCTCATGATCAGTATAAAGAGATATATGAAATGGTGGATGAGATGGGCAGGGAAATCAAAAGGGTAGGGTATGTGCCTACAACATCTCAAGTGTTGCTTGACATTGATGAAGAAGATAAAGAAGATGCTTTGTATAGACATAGTGAAAAGCTTGCCATAGCTTTTGCTCTTTTGAACACTCCCCCTGGAACATCGATTAGGATTGTGAAGAACTTGCGCATTTGTGAGGATTGTCACTCTGCTACTAAGTTTATATCTAAGGTTTATAATAGAGAAATTGTTGTCAGGGACCGCAATCGCTTCCACCATTTCAAAAATGGTTTGTGCTCTTGTAGAGACTTTTGGTAATGAAAAATTGATTAGACCATCAAAGATTCTGCATTCATTTGTTGGAAACTTCAACCATTTGTGGAGGGATTCCATCGTTTTAAAACATGTTTGAAATTAAATACATTGTCTTCTACTGATGTCAAAACATTGATCTTGGTTGGTGACTTCTCCTTTTCACAAATGAAAAAAGAAGGCATGAAACACAGGCATCAAAATAGAAACAGTTGTGGTTGCTGAATTTTCTGTTATTTAAACCAGCAAGCAATTTTTTAGATTTCATTCTGAAGCAAGTTTGAGGTAAATATCAGGACAAAATTTTCTGCCAAAGTTAAAAATTATTTTTATCACTTTTAGTGGAATTGAGATTTAGAAATAAAATTTAGTTTTTGGATAGAAAAAAATACATGTATTCTTAATATAATTGTATTGATAGTTAGTAATATCAATTTTAATACTGTCTGCTGTGAAATCAAAGACACATATGCAAACATTTATAATAAACCAATGATCTTATTGAACTTTATAATATATCTGCTCCAATTAGGATTGGTTTGGTTGTATTACAACTCAGTCGTTTTCTCCTGTAGTGTTTGATGTGTATCATATTTTTCTTATAAAATAGAAAAGGGCTAGTGTGATCTTTTTGTCGTGGTTTCCTTTGGTTCAAATAATGATATACATAATACAAGTCTCTTTACTGCTGTAGACAGGGCACCATACAAGTCCCTTTACTGGTTTAGACAGGGCACCTTAGGTGAAATAATATTACTTCCTATCCCTTTGACATTATTGCATACTGCAGAAGTTGGCTTCTTTGGATTAATTGAGGTAATGTTGATGTTATGCAATGTAATATTTTCACACCCTATCTTGTCACAATCTAGCACAACAGCATTATCACCACTGCATGTTCCTTGGATATTACTAAATGTTACATCACTCACCTTTAGTGCTGAACTCTGCAACCAAAATAAAAAAACAAAAATGATGCATGTTACTATCCATGAATAAAATCAACATGAAGTAATGGGAGAAAGAATAGTAACCTTTTCTGGAGTATGCATGTAATGTTGATCAATTTGTATAGGGTAATATATTTCGTTGACTATGATCTGATCGAAAACGATATTTCTGGCGTATCCTTTTCCACCCTTCAAAAATGCAAAGGAATTTTTTTTTGATTAAATTTATGATACAAATATATATATATATAGTCTTATCATATAATTTTTAATTTATCTTCAATTAAATTATAGTATTACTTACTGGCCATGTCTTGACTCTTGCTGCACTAATAGCTCCATTGAATGTGCAATTGTAAACGTTCACATGTTCTGCATATTCATATTCTCCACCACCCCCTAGACTCCCCACACTGCATCAAATTAAAATACATGCCAATGAATTATTCATTCATAAAAACATTATTTTATCTCTAAAATTTATTACATCTGAAACTTTTTTTTTTTGACAAACCTTATGCCGTGAGTAGTAGGTCCACATGTAAGTCTGGTGACATTCACAAATTCTGACCCGCCTTTAATAGCAATACAATCATCACCTATATCATAAAATTCAGTAATTAAATATTAAAATCCTAAAATCACTTTTTAAAAGAAACAACAAACTGACATGGAAAAAAAAGTTAATTTTTGTTCTAATCATTATTTTTAAAGAAAATTGATCATAATAATCTAGAGTTAGATTGAGATGCAAATACATATATTTACCACTTTGTATGTCAGAGTCATGAATGTTAACTCTAACTGAATTCGAGATATCAATTCCATCAGTATTGTGACTCTCTTTCGGCGTATTTACGATGATATGTGAGATGGTCACATCTTCGCTATGGACTACATAGAGATGCGAGCCTGGCCCATTAGTATAAGTTAGCCCACTAACTTGAAGCCCATCACATCTTTCAAATAGCATGGCCTACATTCAACATTAAACATATACGTGACCAAAAGATAACTAAAATAAATTGAAATGTATTCATATTCTAAGTAACAAATTATAACTCTATAGAAAAATAATAATCGGAAAAGTTTCTCACCGTAGGAGGAACCCCAGTACATCCAACGGTTCCTGTAAGCTGCAAATTTGAAGATAAAATATTATTTGTGTATCTACTAAGTGATATATAATCATGAATTTTGTAAATAATAATTGATGCTTAGTTCTAATACAAATAAATGTCTTACATTGCCCCACCAAGCATCACCCTGGCCATTGATCACACCTGATCCATCAACTGTCACCCCTTTTACGTTAATGAAATAAAGCCACCGTTTGGAACATTGACCCCATGAATCTCTCTTAGGAGCTAGTATGTTTCCGTTAATCTGCATTACCAACATTATATTTAATCGATCATTTGATGAGTTTATTTAGATGTGTCAGTGTTATTATCAACTGAATTATACTAGTCCCTTTGCCATATAGTTTTATCATATGAAAGAAAAAAATAATTAAAGGGGTGCTAAGTTTTGTACCTGAATATGAAGATTTTGAGATTTGCAAGGACCGTTGAAAGTTATTTGACGTACAAAAAATGTATGTCCAGCTGGCACCACAAGTGTTGGATTCCCTTGATTTTGTGCTCCACAAAAATCTTTCCATGCTTTTTCAAATGCCTTTAGAAACACAGTATATCAACATTATAATTTTTCTTTATTATAAAGTGGGTCATATATCTAAGATTAATTTAGATTTGTACTTATAAAGAAAATATATAAGAATAGTTCATTTAAATGAATTTTGATATAAAAAACAAAAAAGAATATTATTATAACATAATAAAAATAATAATTCTTGAATATACATTCACATACTAATGTTCAACGAAAATGTAGCAAGAATATTATTATAACATAATAAAAATAAAAATTAAATAAAAAAACTAAATAAAAAAATAAAAAATGATGTGCATACTTGTGTATCATCAGAAATGCCATCTCCTTTGGCACCATATTGAAGCACATTAAAAGTATTTTGTTGACAAAATCCAACCCAAGAGTTGCAAGATACAATACAAAATATCAGAAGGCCAATTATAAGCAAGTCCTGCATCATGAATATATTCATTGGAATATTGGAAATATCAAAAAAGTACTATAGTTATTTGCAAACAATGAAATTATCAAAGGCGTGCATGTATTAGTAGTTGTTTAATAGTATAAATACTATTAATGTTAGCATTAATTTTAGATTAACTGAAAGAGTAATGAGTAACTGTAATTTAGTTAAATTCACATTTAAATACAAGTACTCGTTTAGTTGCAAAAATTAATTGTAAAAAACGAAACGAGTAGAAAAATTGTTTTGTACCATTTAGTTCAACTGAAACTCATTTAGTTGAATCAGTTGAGTGGACAAATAATTCAGATCTATAATCCTATACATTCAAAAATAAATAGATAAAACTCACCATGGTATGTATTTTCTAACAACGAGTGAGCTTAAAAACTAATATTGTCTATACTTGATTATGTATACAAATATCTAATATAATTTTTTTGACTCATACATCTAATCTAATACTTATATATTGAGGGGGCTTTTAGCGCACATTAATGAAAAATGAAATCGAATTGAATGGAACTATAAAATGATTTGGTATAAAACGAAACGAATAGAAAAATTGTTTTGCACCATTTAGTTCAATTGAAACTCATTTGGTTGAATCAGTTGAGTGGACAAATAATTCAGATCTATAATCCTATACATTCAAAAATAAATAGATAAACTCACCATAGTATGTATTTTCTAACAACGAGTGAGCTTAAAAACTAATATTGTCTATACTTTATTATGCATGCAAATATCTAATATAACTTTTTTGACTCATACATCTAATCTAATACTTATATATTGAGGGGCTTTTAGCGCACATTAATGAAAAATGAAATCGAATCGAATGGAACTATAAAATGATTTGGTATAACGATTTTTTCTATATAAAAAAAGTTTTAAAAGGTTACACATGTTAAATCTTATTAATTATCAACTATATTCAATTAATTGTCCGCTTTTCTATAATTTGGTGAGAAGAAATACATACATAGAAATGAACTGAAATATTATAA